>JASTWQ010000856.1:10000-15000 GCA_035220615.1 Leptothorax acervorum
TCATTCTCCCATAGTGGCGGCGTAATGCCGCCTAGCCCTGACGCTAGATCGACGAAGCGATGCTGAGACGTCGAGGAACTTTGTCACAACCGGTGGTAGCCCGTTCAGGCATCACCGGCTGAAAAATTTCGCTAAGGCGTACAAGTAAGCGGGAAGCGAAATCGCGAAGATTTCCTTCCACCACTCGTATCCGTGGAGTTGATGTTCAGTAAGCGCGACGATACATCCGATCACGTTCGTCTGAGAACGAGGGAAGATCGCGCGTCCAACACTATGTGCGCGCCACATATGAGCCATTCGGTCTTTCGACACCGACTCGTGGCAATGCTGTGTTCGTGAAACAAAATTTGTTTACGGTGCGATCGACGGTGCGAGCGCGTGAGCGAACGGCATGGTCGGGGCGAACGAGCGTTCCCGCCGACGACGAGTATAATACCGTCGTTTTGTGCCTCTACGGCACGCATATCCCAGAAGCGACGAGTCGACTTCGTAAGAAGAACGATCCCGTACGTGCTTCCATCATTTCGTGGTTTCCATCGTAAGAGCGTTAAAACATTCCTTACGGAACGTACGATACGCGAGAAACGCGTCCGCACGACCGTACGTATCGCTCGTGTCGCTCGGCTCGCCGAGCGCACCGCACCTCTTATAGTACCCAACCGGCCGGACGGGCGGTCGGCGACGCACGGTCCTACGCACGGCCGCTTATGGGCGCCGGCGGCGAAATACCGAGACCATCGGGACTTGGCCGCTGAGAGCGGCCTTCGCCGTCGTGATCTCCGGTCGCGCGAAAGCACGGACATGCGAACTGCGACTCCGAGGGCGACGTCGGGATATGACAAGACGTCAAACCGAAGCAAAGCGACAAGTGTATGACCGTTAATTAGGGTACTTGTAATGAAACGCAATCGCGGTCGTTACCTCCGGCGCCGCAAGAGCGAGAATTTTCTAAGTCCAGGCGCGGCGTGTTGCTTTCGCCGTTGTGATCTCCGGTCGCGCTTACGCACGGAAACGCGAATCGACACTACGGGGACGGCGTCGAGAGGTGACAAGACGCCAAACCGAAGCAAAACGACAAATGTATGACCGTTAATTAGGGTACTTGTAATGAGACTCTCAATCACGGTCGTTACCTCCGGTGCCGCAGGAACGAAAATTTTCTAAGTCCAGGCGCGGCGTGTTGCTTTCGCCGTCGTGATCTCCGGTCGCGTTTACGCACGAAAACGCGAATCGACACTACGGAGACGGCGTCGAGAGGTGACAAGACGCCAAACCAAAGCAAAATGACAAGTGTATGACCGTTAATTAGGGTACTTGTAATGAGACTCTCAATCACGGTCGTTACCTCCGGTGCCGCAAGAGCGAAAATTTTCTAAGTCCAGGCGCGGCGTGTTGCTTTCGCCGTCTTGATCTCCGGTCGCGCTAACGCACGGAAACGCGAATCGACACTACGGGGACGGCTTCGAGAGGTGACAAGACGCCAAACCGTAGCAAAACGACAAGTGTATGACCGTTAATTAGGGTACTTGTAATGAGACGCCAAGTCACGGTCGTTACCTCCGATGCCGCAGGAGCGAGAATTTTCTAAGTCCAGGCGCGGCGTGTTGCTTTCGCCGTCTTGATCTCCGGTCGCGCTAACGCACGGAAACGCGAATCGACACTACGGGGACGGCTTCGAGAGGTGACAAGACGCCAAACCGTAGCAAAACGACAAGTGTATGACCGTTAATTAGGGTACTTGTAATGAGACGCCAAGTCACGGTCGTTACCTCCGATGCCGCAGGAGCGAGAATTTTCTAAGTCCAGGCGCGGCGTGTTGCTTTCGCCGTCTTGATCTCCGGTCGCGCTAACGCACGGAAACGCGAATCGACACTACGGGGACGGCTTCGAGAGGTGACAAGACGCCAAACCGTAGCAAAACGACATATGTATGACCGTTAATTAGGGTACTTGTAATGAGACTCTCAATCACGGTCGTTACCTCCGGTGCCGCAGGAGCGAAAATTTTCTAAGTCCAGGCGCGGCGTGTTGCTTTCGCCGTCTTGATCTCCGGTCGCGCTAACGCACGGAAACGCGAATCGACACTACGGGGACGGCTTCGAGAGGTGACAAGACGCCAAACCGTAGCAAAACGACATATGTATGACCGTTAATTAGGGTACTTGTAATGAGACTCTCAATCACGGTCGTTACCTCCGGTGCCGCAGGAGCGAAAATTTTCCAAGTCCAGGCGCGGCGTGTTGCTTTCGCCGTCTTGATCTCCGGTCGCGCTAACGCACGGAAACGCGAATCGACACTACGGGGACGGCTTCGAGAGGTGACAAGACGCCAAACCGTAGCAAAACGACATATGTATGACCGTTAATTAGGGTACTTGTAATGAGACTCTCAATCACGGTCGTTACCTCCGGTGCCGCAGGAGCGAAAATTTTCTAAGTCCAGGCGCGGCGTGTTGCTTTCGCCGTCTTGATCTCCGGTCGCGCTAACGCACGGACATGCGAATTGCGACTTCGACGGCGACGTCGGGATATGACAAGACGTCAAACCGAAGCGAAACGACAAGTGTATGACCGTTAATTGAAGTACTCGTAATGAGACTCTCAATCACGGTCGTTACGTCCGGCGTCGAAAGAGCGAGAATATTCAAAGTCCCCACGCGGCGTGTTGCTTTGCCGTCGGTACCTCCGGCTGGACTCTGTGCGAAATTATTCTAAGTCCCACGCCTGCTCGCGCGGCGTGTTGCTTTCGTCGCACGCGAGACTAAGTCCGCGTGCGGCGTGTTGCTTTCGCCGTCGGTACCTCCGGCGGGACTCGTGCGAAATTATTCTAAGTCCCACGCCTGCTCGCGCGGCGTGTTGCTTTCGTCGCACGCGAGACTAAGTCCGCGTGCGGCGTGTTGCTTTCGCCGTCGGTACCTCCGGCGGGACTCTGTGCGAAATTATTCTAAGTCCCACGCCTGCTCGCGCGGCGTGTTGCTTTCGTCGCACGCGAGACTAAGTCCGCGTGCGGCGTGTTGCTTTCGCCGTCGGTACCTCCGGCGGGACTCGTGCGAAATTATTCTAAGTCCCACGCCTGCTCGCGCGGCGTGTTGCTTTCGTCGCACGCGAGACTAAGTCCGCGTGCGGCGTGTTGCTTTCGCCGTCGGTACCTCCGGCTGGACTCGTGCGAAATTATTCTAAGTCCCACGCCTGCTCGCGCGGCGTGTTGCTTTCGTCGCACGCGAGACTAAGTCCGCGTGCGGCGTGTTGCTTTCGCCGTCGGTACCTCCGGCTGGACTCGTGCGAAATTATTCTAAGTCCCACGCCTGCTCGCGCGGCGTGTTGCTTTCGTCGCACGCGAGACTAAGTCCGCGTGCGGCGTGTTGCTTTCGCCGTCGGTACCTCCGGCGGGACTCGTGCGAAATTATTCTAAGTCCCACGCCTGCTCGCGCGGCGTGTTGCTTTCGTCGCACGCGAGACTAAGTCCGCGTGCGGCGTGTTGCTTTCGCCGTCGGTACCTCCGGCGGGACTCGTGCGAAATTATTCTAAGTCCCACGCCTGCTCGCGCGGCGTGTTGCTTTCGTCGCACGCGAGACTAAGTCCGCGTGCGGCGTGTTGCTTTCGCCGTCGGTACCTCCGGCGGGACTCGTGCGAAATTATTCTAAGTCCCACGCCTGCTCGCGCGGCGTGTTGCTTTCGTCGCACGCGAGACTAAGTCCGCGTGCGGCGTGTTGCTTTCGCCGTCGGTACCTCCGGCTGGACTCGTGCGAAATTATTCTAAGTCCCACGCCTGCTCGCGCGGCGTGTTGCTTTCGTCGCACGCGAGACTAAGTCCGCGTGCGGCGTGTTGCTTTCGCCGTCGGTACCTCCGGCTGGACTCGTGCGAAATTATTCTAAGTCCCACGCCTGCTCGCGCGGCGTGTTGCTTTCGTCGCACGCGAGACTAAGTCCGCGTGCGGCGTGTTGCTTTCGCCGTCGGTACCTCCGGCGGGACTCGTGCGAAATTATTCTAAGTCCCACGCCTGCTCGCGCGGCGTGTTGCTTTCGTCGCACGCGAGACTAAGTCCGCGTGCGGCGTGTTGCTTTCGCCGTCGGTACCTCCGGCGGGACTCGTGCGAAATTATTCTAAGTCCCACGCCTGCTCGCGCGGCGTGTTGCTTTCGTCGCACGCGAGACTAAGTCCGCGTGCGGCGTGTTGCTTTCGCCGTCGGTACCTCCGGCTGGACTCGTGCGAAATTATTCTAAGTCCCACGCCTGCTCGCGCGGCGTGTTGCTTTCGTCGCACGCGAGACTAAGTCCGCGTGCGGCGTGTTGCTTTCGCCGTCGGTACCTCCGGCGGGACTCGTGCGAAATTATTCTAAGTCCCACGCCTGCTCGCGCGGCGTGTTGCTTTCGTCGCACGCGAGACTAAGTCCGCGTGCGGCGTGTTGCTTTCGCCGTCGGTACCTCCGGCGGGACTCGTGCGAAATTATTCTAAGTCCCACGCCTGCTCGCGCGGCGTGTTGCTTTCGTCGCACGCGAGACTAAGTCCGCGTGCGGCGTGTTGCTTTCGCCGTCGGTACCTCCGGCGGGACTCGTGCGAAATTATTCTAAGTCCCACGCCTGCTCGCGCGGCGTGTTGCTTTCGTCGCACGCGAGACTAAGTCCGCGTGCGGCGTGTTGCTTTCGCCGTCGGTACCTCCGGCGGGACTCGTGCGAAATTATTCTAAGTCCCACGCCTGCTCGCGCGGCGTGTTGCTTTCGTCGCACGCGAGACTAAGTCCGCGTGCGGCGTGTTGCTTTCGCCGTCGGTACCTCCGGCGGGACTCGTGCGAAATTATTCTAAGTCCCACGCCTGCTCGCGCGGCGTGTTGCTTTCGTCGCACGCGAGACTAAGTCCGCGTGCGGCGTGTTGCTTTCGCCGTCGGTACCTCCGGCTGGACTCGTGCGAAATTATTCTAAGTCCCACGCCTGCTCGCGCGGCGTGTTGCTTTCGTCGCACGCGAGACTAAGTCCGCGTGCGGCGTGTTGCTTTCGCCGTCG
>JASTWQ010000856.1:20000-25000 GCA_035220615.1 Leptothorax acervorum
ATTCCGCCGGTGTTGGCCGGTCGGACATCCCACCCTTTTCTAGGAATACCGTCTTTGTTGTGGCGATCGACGAGGGTACCGTTCCTGCCAGGAGCAGCAGATTGAACAGAAGCGCACGAAGAGCGAACGGAACAGCGTTCCACACTCTCGGCGTAATCTGGTCCAATCCGGGCGCGGTGCCAGTCTTAATAGAAATCCTCCTCACCTCTGCAGGTGATATAGGATCCCAGAGCAAGGTCCTATCCGCCGCGTGAACTGGTTCCGCAGCGGCGCCCTCGCCAAGGCCTTCGAGATGAATCCCTCTGGCTCTCGACGGATGGCTCTGGCTGGCACTCGCCATCTGTCCCGCTTCCCCGTACAACTCGCGCAAGGCCGTCATGTCTCCATCCGCGTCACTGCACGCCTCCATTACGGGACGCCAGTAATCGCAAAATTCAACAGAGGACGGACGCTCACGTACCGAGTCGCCTCCGAGTACATGCGCTAGACAGAATGCCTTGTTCTTCTTATAGAGGGTTTGCACATGTGCGTACTCCCTCTTTCTCCTCTGCTTCCTGTTCTCTCGTTTGGTTGGAGGATTGCGCTGCTTTGCCGAAGCGCGTCGTGGAGGGCGCACCCCTGACGGCGGGAAGATCTTGCCCAGCCATCTCTCAATGGCCTGAACGTCGACCACCCCCGTCAGTAGAGCAGCTCTCGCAATGCCAACGAGAGTATCAACCTCATAGCTTTGGAACGCCGCCTCATGCTCTATGAGATTATAAATCATGTTCCGCAGCCTCTGAGCACTTGTCTCAGGGGGAGGTTGATGTGCGCTTAGATCATTCACATTAGGTTCAGTCTCACTGGTAGCAGGAACCGGTTCGGCTCCTATCATTGCCTCACCGGCCCCATCGCCCTCATCGATTACGACCGCGTTACGCGATCGAATCTCTTGGCAGAAGCCTCTAACCATCTCGCGATAAGCCTCTTGTCGACGCTTACCCTTGACAGCTTCGAGACTCCTATGGGAAAACTTATCTTGTAGATATTGGTTCATAAAGATAACATTCCCGGCTACAGTGGCCGTAGCCTCAGCACGAGCCATGAGACTGACCTCCTCCACTGACCATCTGGCCCTAACACGCTCGACATTTACAGCGCTGTTGGCTTCCAATGGATGCGCCCTAGCAACATGAACCCCGAGACCGTGCTTGGTCCGGTACTCCATTGGGCAATACTCACAGCGATATACTTCATTCTCACAGCGATACACTTCATTAGTTACTGCCTCATTTTCTTGGCTGTGCACTTCAGCCGTGGCTCCTATAGTGGTTCGCGAGGAGCCAGATACGACCCCGTCAGGGTCCTCCGCACCATCGGTGCTACCACTCAAGCGTCTTTCACGCAGTACCCGGGCCATCCGAGAGCCCGGGAGCATTATTTCATTTATTCTGTCTTCCATATAATTTACTGCGTGTAGGGGAGCAAACGGATTGACAGCCGAGAGCTCCCCAAATAGCCGTGCCCTTTCTTGGCCCCACAGCTCACCATGGGCAGCGGCACTTGGACTCAAGTTCATGAGCCCTTAGGGGCGCACTTAGTTCGCCATACGCCCTTCAGCTAACTGCAAGCATGCCCCAGCCACCCGGTACGCACAACATCCCCAAAGGGACCGAGCGCGCCAGAAGCGACCAGAACACAATGCAGCCACCAGCGGGACCACCGAGGAGGCGGACGTATGACTTGTCAGTGAGAGGCTAATATAATCGCATCACCAACCATAGCAACCAGCTCTACCCCAGGTCCAAAGAGACTCGATATGAGAATCAAGGACCTAAGCGAGCCTTGTCTCTCAATTAAGAGAGTCATAGTTACTCCCGCCGTTTACCCGCGCTTGCTTGAATTTCTTCACGTTGACATTCAGAGCACTGGGCAGAAATCACATTGCGTCAACACCCGCGAGGGCCATCGCAATGCTTTGTTTTAATTAGACAGTCGGATTCCCCTAGTCCGTGCCAGTTCTGAGCTGAGCGTTGAATGGCGGCCGAAGAGGACGACCACGACGGCTCGCGCCGCCACGGAAGCCTCGCAGCAAGGAAGATCCGCGGGAGGCCAAGGCACGGGACCGAGCTCGGATCCCGGAACCGGTGCGAGAACACCGAGCGTTCACCTCGCCCAGGCCCGGCACGTCAGCCAAACCCGCTTCCCGACCAAGCCCGACACGCCCCGCTCCTCAGAGCCAATCCTTATTCCGAAGTTACGGATCCAATTTGCCGACTTCCCTTACCTACATTAGTCTATCGACTAGAGGCTCTTTACCTTGGAGACCTGCTGCGGATATGGGTACGAACCGGCGCGACACCTCCACGTGGCCCTCTCCTGGATTTTCAAGGTCCGAGGGGAAGATCCGGACACCGCCGCAACTGCGGTGCTCTTCGCGTTCCAAACCCTATCTCCCTGCTAGAGGTTTCCAGGGAACTCGAACGCTTATACAGAAAAGAAAACTCTTCCCGGATCTCCCGACGGCGTCTCCAGGTCATTTTGGGTTACCCCGACGAACACTCTTACGAGGGCCCGAATTGTATGCGGTTCCGCTGCCGGGTTCCGGAATAGGAACCGGATTCCCTTTCGCCCGACGGGCGTGTGTCTCTCTCGCTCGCTTTTAGCGAAGCCGCACCTTCCGAGAGGCGGTGGTGATGGTGGACCTCTCGGTCACAACACGCACACACCTCCGGCGTGCTCGCTTGCGCCTCTTTGCGTGTTCAAGAACACTAGAGTATATGTACGCCGTCATTGACATAGGATTTCTCCTAGGGCTTAGGATCGACTGACTCGTGTGCAACGGCTGTTCACACGAAACCCTTCTCCACGTCAGTCCTCCAGGGCCTCGCTGGAGTATTTGCTACTACCACCAAGATCTGCACCGACGGCGGCTCCAGGCAGGCTCGCGCCCAGACCCTTCTGCGCACACCGCCGCGACCCTCCTACTCGTCAGGGCTTCGTGGCGACGCGTACGTGCACGAGACACGCACGGCCGCCCCACTTGCCGCTGACGGCAGAGTATAGGCTCGACGCTTCAGCGCCATCCATTTTCAGGGCTAGTTGCTTCGGCAGGTGAGTTGTTACACACTCCTTAGCGGATTCCGACTTCCATGGCCACCGTCCTGCTGTCTTAAGCAACCAACGCCTTTCATGGTGTCCCATGAGCGTCGAGTTGGGCGCCTTAACTCTGCGTTTGGTTCATCCCACAGCGCCAGTTCTGCTTACCAAAAATGGCCCACTTGGCACTCTGATCCGAGATGCTCGTGGCTTCATAGTTCAAGAAAGCCAGAGATCTCACCCATTTAAAGTTTGAGAATAGGTTGAGGTCGTTTCGGCCCCAAGGCCTCTAATCATTCGCTTTACCAGATGAGACTCGCTCGCGTTCCGTGCGGAACGGCCGAGTGCCAGCTATCCTGAGGGAAACTTCGGAGGGAACCAGCTACTAGATGGTTCGATTAGTCTTTCGCCCCTATACCCAGTTCCGACGATCGATTTGCACGTCAGAATCGCTACGGACCTCCATCAGGGTTTCCCCTGACTTCGTCCTGACCAGGCATAGTTCACCATCTTTCGGGTCCCAACGTGTACGCTCTGGGTGCGCCTCTTCTCGCAATGAGAACGAGACGCCCCGGGAGTGCGGAGCCGCATCGCAACGCGGCCCATCCTCCCTCGGTCGACAACCAGGGCCGACCTTCACTTTCATTACGCCTTTAGGTATCGCTAGTCCCAATGACTCGCGTACATGTTAGACTCCTTGGTCCGTGTTTCAAGACGGGTCCTAAGAGTACCCAAAGCAGTAGCGTCGCCGACCGGTATCGGTCCCCGCGGGACACGAATGCCCCGGGGGACGTTAGCAGGCCTGTCGAAGGTTAACCGTACGACCAACAGCGGGCCAGGACCGGTGACGGCGCTAGGTCCGTAAACCTCCGTGTACCGTGGCGCGCGCTTGCGACGGCCTCGACGCAAATCACTTGTGTGAGTTGCGGCCTGATACCTTGCGTGTACCGCCGGGCAGCCGGCCGGGCTACCGAGGGTTTGACGCGTGCCGTTTTACCGGCGACGCGTCAGTCACCGCACCCGGGCCGTAGACCGACACCCAGCGGGTCGCGACGTTCTACTAGGGGAGAAGTGCACGACGACGAACGCCGGACATCGACGCACGGCAGCGTGCCCGCGCGCGAGCCGCGAGGCCCCGCGGGACATCGCCCACCGACGCGAAGCCAGCGTCGCTGACGATGAATCTCCCCGTTCGATCTTTTGGGTTTCTTAGGTTTACCCCTGAACGGTTTCACGTACTCTTGAACTCTCTCTTCAAAGTTCTTTTCAACTTTCCCTCACGGTACTTGTTCGCTATCGGTCTCGTGGTCGTATTTAGCCTTAGATGGAGTTTACCACCCACTTAGAGCTGCACTCTCAAGCAACCCGACTCTAAGGAGAGATCCTCCCGAGACGCGCATCGGTCGCTACGGGCCTGGCACCCTCTGCGGGTAAGTGGCCCCATTCAAGATGGACTTGGACGCGACGCGACACCTCGGGATAAGCGGACCCTCCCAAACACCACATTTCCCTGCGGCGGAACCGCGGGATTCGGTGCTGGGCTCTTTCCTGTTCGCTCGCCGCTACTAAGGAAATCCTAGTTAGTTTCTTTTCCTCCGCTTAATAATATGCTTAAATTCAGCGGGTAATCTCGCCTGCTCTGAGGTCGTCAAATAGTTAGAAAAAATATGTCGCACACGAGACGACGACGAGACGAAACTACGCTCGAGATCTCTCTCGAGCGAGTCGTCGATCGTCGTCGTCGTCGTCGAGCGCAAGAGGGGCAGGACGCCGAGGTAGAACAGAGATGGTCATTCGACGCGAGTACACGACGACGCGTGCCGGTCCTTGACAAACAAAAGAGTTTTCGTGGACTCGGACACGCGGTCGGCTCGCGCGATACACCCACCAGCAGGGGAGGAGCGCCAACGCGAAGACACGCC
>JASTWQ010000856.1:30000-32500 GCA_035220615.1 Leptothorax acervorum
GCGGCGTGTTGCTTTCGCCGTCTTGATCTCCGGTCGCGCTAACGCACGGAAACGCGAATCGACACTACGGGGACGGCTTCGAGAGGTGACAAGACGCCAAACCGTAGCAAAACGACAAGTGTATGACCGTTAATTAGGGTACTTGTAATGAGACTCTCAATCACGGTCGTTACCTCCGGTGCCGCAGGAGCGAAAATTTTCTAAGTCCAGGCGCGGCGTGTTGCTTTCGCCGTCTTGATCTCCGGTCGCGCTAACGCACGGAAACGCGAATCGACACTACGGGGACGGCTTCGAGAGGTGACAAGACGCCAAACCGTAGCAAAACGACAAGTGTATGACCGTTAATTAGGGTACTTGTAATGAGACTCTCAATCACGGTCGTTACCTCCGGTGCCGCAGGAGCGAAAATTTTCTAAGTCCAGGCGCGGCGTGTTGCTTTCGCCGTCTTGATCTCCGGTCGCGCTAACGCACGGAAACGCGAATCGACACTACGGGGACGGCTTCGAGAGGTGACAAGACGCCAAACCGTAGCAAAACGACAAGTGTATGACCGTTAATTAGGGTACTTGTAATGAGACTCTCAATCACGGTCGTTACCTCCGGTGCCGCAGGAGCGAAAATTTTCTAAGTCCAGGCGCGGCGTGTTGCTTTCGCCGTCTTGATCTCCGGTCGCGCTAACGCACGGAAACGCGAATCGACACTACGGGGACGGCTTCGAGAGGTGACAAGACGCCAAACCGTAGCAAAACGACAAGTGTATGACCGTTAATTAGGGTACTTGTAATGAGACTCTCAATCACGGTCGTTACCTCCGGTGCCGCAAGGAGCGAAAATTTTCTAAGTCCAGGCGCGGCGTGTTGCTTTCGCCGTCGTGATCTCCGGTCGCGCTAACGCACGGAAACGCGAATCGACACTACGGGGACGGCTTCGAGAGGTGACAAGACGCCAAACCGTAGCAAAACGACAAGTGTATGACCGTTAATTAGGGTACTTGTAATGAGACTCTCAATCACGGTCGTTACCTCCGGTGCCGCAGGAGCGAAAATTTTCTAAGTCCAGGCGCGGCGTGTTGCTTTCGCCGTCGTGATCTCCGGTCGCGCTAACGCACGGAAACGCGAATCGACACTACGGGGACGGCTTCGAGAGGTGACAAGACGCCAAACCGTAGCAAAACGACAAGTGTATGACCGTTAATTAGGGTACTTGTAATGAGACTCTCAATCACGGTCGTTACCTCCGGTGCCGCAGGAGCGAAAATTTTCTAAGTCCAGGCGCGGCGTGTTGCTTTCGCCGTCTGTGATCTCCGGTCGCGCTAACGCACGGAAACGCGAATCGACACTACGGGGACGGCTTCGAGAGGTGACAAGACGCCAAACCGTAGCAAAACGACATAGTGTATGACCGTTAATTAGGGTACTTGTAATGAGACTCTCAATCACGGTCGTTACCTCCGGTGCCGCAGGAGCGAAAATTTTCTAAGTCCAGGCGCGGCGTGTTGCTTTCGCCGTCTTGATCTCCGGTCGCGCTAACGCACGGAAACGCGAATCGACACTACGGGGACGGCTTCGAGAGGTGACAAGACGCCAAACCGTAGCAAAACGACAAGTGTATGACCGTTAATTAGGGTACTTGTAATGAGACTCTCAATCACGGTCGTTACCTCCGGTGCCGCAGGAGCGAAAATTTTCTAAGTCCAGGCGCGGCGTGTTGCTTTCGCCGTCTTGATCTCCGGTCGCGCTAACGCACGGAAACGCGAATCGACACTACGGGGACGGCTTCGAGAGGTGACAAGACGCCAAACCGTAGCAAAACGACAAGTGTATGACCGTTAATTAGGGTACTTGTAATGAGACTCTCAATCACGGTCGTTACCTCCGGTGCCGCAGGAGCGAAAATTTTCTAAGTCCAGGCGCGGCGTGTTGCTTTCGCCGTCTTGATCTCCGGTCGCGCTAACGCACGGAAACGCGAATCGACACTACGGGGACGGCTTCGAGAGGTGACAAGACGCCAAACCGTAGCAAAACGACATAGTGTATGACCGTTAATTAGGGTACTTGTAATGAGACTCTCAATCACGGTCGTTACCTCCGGTGCCGCAGGAGCGAAAATTTTCTAAGTCCAGGCGCGGCGTGTTGCTTTCGCCGTCTTGATCTCCGGTCGCGCTAACGCACGGAAACGCGAATCGACACTACGGGGACGGCTTCGAGAGGTGACAAGACGCCAAACCGTAGCAAAACGACAAGTGTATGACCGTTAATTAGGGTACTTGTAATGAGACTCTCAATCACGGTCGTTACCTCCGGTGCCGCAGGAGCGAAAATTTTCTAAGTCCAGGCGCGGCGTGTTGCTTTCGCCGTCGTGATCTCCGGTCGCGCTAACGCACGGAAACGCGAATCGACACTACGGGGACGGCTTCGAGAGGTGACAAGACGCCAAACCGTAGCAAAACGACAAGTGTATGACCGTTAATTAGGGTACTTGTAATGAGACTCTCAATCAC
>JASTWQ010000856.1:37500-50000 GCA_035220615.1 Leptothorax acervorum
ACCACACACTCGCACCATACATAACACACGCAGCAAACAAACCCTTGTATATCACACGCCAAGCTCTTTTTCGCAATCCCCATTCGCTCCTCATCACTCGCCTCAGTTTTCCCACCACACTCACACACTTCTGTCTCATACACTCCAGGTGCGGCTTAAAGCTCATTCGCTCGCCCACCCACACACCCAGATACCTCACACACCTCACATACCTCACATGCTTCCCATTCACACTAACGCTAGGGTGTCTCGCTCCAGACAAATGACCTTTCAGGAGCATCATCACTGTCTTGCTCTCTGACACTTTCACTCCAACACTTGCACCCCATTCGCTCACTATTCCCATCCACTCGTTCCCCATTCTTTCCAGATCCGCCCGGCTCTGTCCTTCGACAGGCACGAACAAATCATCAGCATACGCCGTCGCCATACACCCACGTCTGCGGAGTTCCCACAGGAGCTTATCCATCTGTAGGTCCCAAATGGATGGGCCACAGATGGACCCCTGCGGTGCACCCCGCAGAACCTTCTTCCACACTTCCTCATTCGTTCCTATCATACATGCCCATCTCTCATCAAAGTAACTCTCCCACAACCCAATCTCCTCACATCCTTCTTCACGCAGTCTCTCAAGCACACATGGCCATTCCAGGTTGTCGAAGGCACCCTGGAAGTCCACAAAGATTCCCAACACATACTTGTGCACGGATCCACTCACACACTCACGCACACTGTTCCACGCACTCTCGGTCGAACGTCCCTTCACAAACCCGTGCTGTGCCTCACACATTCTACCATCCATCAATCGCTCAAACCTGTTCACCATCAATCGCTCTAACAGTTTCCCTAGCACAGACAGCAGGCAGATCGGTCTATACGACCCGGGGTCCGACCGCACTTTCTCTGGAGACTTCAACAGTACTATCACTCTCGCTTTCTTCCACGCCGTAGGAAAGCGATTGGTGCTCAAACACACATCATATACTCTCTTCAGCCATCCCGGAATTGCACGCCAGACCGCACGTAGCATCCCCACGGTTATTCCATCCAACCCAGGTGCCTTACCCACTTTCATCGCTTTTATTGCTGCATTCACTTCATCCCATTCAAACGACCTTTCAACCATTTCTCTATCTGCCATTCGCACATCTTCCATACCTGCGGCTGGGAAGAAGCGATCTAGCAGTACATTCACACTCTCTTTCCACGTACTCGTAGTCCTATCACCCACTTTCATGGCACTCAATCTGTCTCGTCCATACTTCCCCATACACACCTTGTACACATCACCCCACGGATCCTGATTTCCCTTATCACACACGAACTGTCTCCAGTTCTCCTCTTTCACTCTCCATAGCATTCTCTTGTACTCTCTAAGAGCACGTTTGTACACGTTCAGACATCCTTCCACTCGATTCCTGTCTCTCCCTCTCATTCGCTGGTAGGCTCGCCTACACTTCCTCACATCCCTCTTCATACGTTCAAGCTCGTCTGTCCACCACACAAGCTTCCTCGCAACCCTACACACTTGCCTTTTCATTCTATTGTCATTCGCTCTCAGGATCCATGACGTGACGCGTTCCGCCAAACTATCCGCGTCCCAGTCATCCATCGCATTCACACCATCTTCAGACGCATACTCCACCAGATCGCTCATATATCCTTCCCAGTCCACGTCCTTACACACCCACCTACGCACACCTTCCATCCGCTCAGCATTCCTACCATAGGTCATACGTATCAGCAACACGTTATGGTCGCTGATACCCCAGTCACTCTTGATATCCCATTCGTACCGGCACCCCCCAGACGCATCGCTCACGAGAGTCACATCTATGTCGCTTTCCCCATTGGGTCCGCTAAATGTGTAACTCTCGCTCGGCTCATTCAACACAATCATGCCATTCGCAACAATCCACTCCTCAAGCACTCTGCCACGCATTTCACTTTCTCTGCTGCCGCCCCTGATCTTACTGTACCATAAGGGAGAGACGGCGTTCGCATCCATTCCCACCAACACACGCTTTCCTCTGGTCGCCATTCGCACCCTGTCCATGTACGCCAGATACGGCTCGATGTCCTCACCGAATCGGCAGTACACAGACACCACATACATTTCACCGAAGTCTCCCTTCAGCCACACACACACGCCATACTCATCCGTGCACTCCCTCACGCATATTACATCCAGATTGGGATCATTTACCACCACTGCTGCTCTGATACACTCGCTCTCATTCACAATTACATCCATCCTTAGCGGGAGTCCAACCACTCGTCCATCCTTCACACATGGTTCCTGCAGCAGTGCCACATTCACTCGACGTTCACACAACATTTCACCCAGGTCACACATAACCGCATACGCTCTTTGACAATTACACTGCACCACATTCATACTCGAGACACCCTGCGAGTTCTGCCTAGCCATTGTCGATGGTGCCCGCATACCTATCCCTGGCTATTTTGTACGAGGGACACCCCCTGTCGTCTACCGCATGATTTGCCGGCCGTCCCCGTCTCTTGCAGACCGCACATACTTTCGGCCCAGCTGTGCCCGGGCACTTGTCCCGCCGATGGCCACCGAGTCCGCAATGGGAGCAGGTCTCCTCCGCCGCCCGACAAAACTTCGCGACATGACCCAGGTCCAGGCATCTAAAACACCTGGTCAACGCGGTGAAATCCGCGACTCTACAGCTCCTCCAGCCTATATATATACGCGACGCCCGTTTGAATCTATCACGGATGCCAGGCGTCACCTCTACTACCCAGTTGACCGTCTCCTCGTCTCCTTTACCCAATCTAAACCTAGGAATAAATTCCTCCAGATAGGTTCTTTCCTCTACCCCCTGGAGGAGCTCCGGGTTTTGCCTAGCTATAGCTTGGCGGACACCATCGACCTCCAACCCCCTGGGCACATCGTATAGAATTATACGAGGCCTTCTGGCCGCCGGAGGGGCCGCCGTGAGCCCCTTCTCCCTAATCGCCTGACTGGCGACTATCTTTTCTACATCCGCCCTAGAATGTGCCTGCACTACAACTCTACCGTCCCTAGTCTTCCTCACATTCCTAATTCTAATGTTAGACGCTACCGGGTCAATCGCTTCCAGCAGCGTCTTTTTCACCTCGTCCACCGATCTGTCCTTTCCGGCCTTACTGGCCACGACCACCGAAAAGTCCCTATCTCGGGGTCTTGCCTTGCTAGTCTCCGACACCGCAGAGGCCCCCGCATCGATCTTGTGACGAGGCTCCCTCGGCCTGCTTACCACCTCCGCAAACGTCACCGGCGGTGGTCTGCTCATTTCCGACCTCTCCGCCAAACGTCCCCTCAGGAACGAATTCTCGCACCCCAGCTGCATCATCAGCTTGCTTGTCTCGCTGAATAATGCAGCTACCTTCTGCGCCGCCGACTTATTAAATTTGGCATTAGGATCCGACAAAATGCCCTCCAATTTACGCCGGATGTCGTGCATCGCGACAGCAGCCAGATGCTCTTTATTGGCCGCACCATCCTGCACAAACACCTCATCATCATCGCTTGACTCGCTACCGACCTCGCTCACACGATCACCCAGCATGGGCAGGACCGAGTTCGCCCGCAACATATTGCCCCCTTGGGCCAATCCCCCTCCTGCTGCTCCACCCGACTCACTCCGTATGTCCCTTGCGGGTGTCTGGGAGCTAGGTGGGCTTCTTGCCAACTTCCCACTGCGTGGGAACGTGCGCTGAAGCGGATCACCCCCCAAAACTTCTTCGTCCGTCAATTCCGTCCCTGTTTCGTCTAACGTCTGCTTGGTCTCCCACTTTTTAAGTCCATCCTGCGCGGACGGCTTCCCCGAGACCTTCTGGTCGACTTTGGTCAGTGCCACCGTCACTGCCCTAGCAATCGTCTTTTGCTTTTCCGTTTTGTCACCGCTAGTCGTAGTCCTAGTCGCAGTCCTGTCCGTATCCGAAGCCTTGTCCATTTCCGTCTTCGCCTTTTTGTCAACTTTTTGTCCGTCCGGGTTGGGGGTGTTTTTTGTGGTCTTCATATGCGCATCTATTTAGTTATTACGACGGTTCGGCCATCATGGCAGCCCATAACGCATATGGGCATCTATCCCCGCCGATTTAAAACCCTAGTTAAACTGCACGAAAGCTGAGAAGCAGTTTGTCGGGTGATCAGCCCTATTCATGCAGACTTGACTCTAAAGGAAAATGTTATGATTTGATGCTAAAGGTTTAGCGTCACCCCTACTAATTGAGCACGTATGCTCCGAAACACCGCCCACTCAAAGTTCGGGCTAGACGTTGCCAGTGTATCTTCCCACTAGCAGGATATGAGGAAATAGTGATCAGCTAATCCTCCACTCATGCGCCCGGGAGGGCCGACTTCAACTCCCGAATAGGCTCCGCCCAGACACGGACAGCGGTTCTTCCACATTAAACATGCGGTTTCACATGGACTTTACTGACGCTAGGCCAGACCTTACCATTTATTACGCCGCAGAGGTCAGGTACTAACATGACCGCATCCTACGGTCGCGGGGCTACTACTCCCCACTTGGTTAGTCTTCGAGAAATATCCATCGACACCCGGCCGCATCTCAGGCACCCGACGGTCACAAGAACGGACACGCAAACAAACATGGACACGCACACACTCACACACCCCCAAAAACCCCCTGTCCCCCTCCGGAAAGAGCCGGTAGCAGCCCGAGGGCCCGCGAGCCGGGGGAAACCCGCGTTTCGTCTTAACTCCGTCGGCCCCGCCTTGGCGGCAGTGCGACCCACAGGCGGCCCCAGCAGGAACCATAGGAGGTGGAGTTCGACTAGGCTGTGATAGGCTATGCGTTGCGCTTCAGCAGCCTGTAGCCACGACTCTCATTGATGTTGCAAACAAGGCACGTCGCCCAATAAAAGAAAATCTCAAAGTTTTACGCCGCGTGTTGCCCTGGATCCCGTGCAAATAAAGCACGTCGCCCAATAAAAGAAAGTTCAGTTTCACGCCGCGTGTTGCTTTGGATCTCGTGCAGCATATTAATAAGTTTGTCCCCGGCGTGTTGCTTTCGGGGATTAGCGAAACTCAAAGTCCCGGGCGGCGTGTTGCTTTGGATGTTGGTCAGCAACACAGACTAGGCGGAGACTCCAAGCATATATATAAGTTTCTCCCCGGCGTGTTGCTTTCGGGGATTAGCGAAACTCAAAGTCCCGGGCGGCGTGTTGCTTTGGATGTTGGTCAGCAACACAGACTAGGTGGAAACTTCAAGCCGCTGCGGCGTGTTGCTTTAGTTGTTAGGCAGCAACGCCACTTATCACCTGATGTCAAGATATAACATGCTGTAGTGATAGCGGTGGCTGGCACGCAGCCAAGGAGGACAGAGCCCCAACTTAAAGTTTTCCGCGGCGTGTTGCTTTGAGCAACCGCAAAGTCTAGTCGCGGCGTGTTGCTTTCAAGAAGCAAACGCCCGCGGTGCCCGAGGACTCTAAGTTCGCTCGCGGCGTGTTGCCTTGAGCAACCGCAAAGTCTAATCGCGGCGTGTTGCTTTCAAGAAGCAAACGCCCGCGGCGCCCAAGGACTCTAAGTTCGCTCGCGGCGTGTTGCTTTGAGCAACCGCAACCGCGGCGTGTTGCTTTCGAGAAGCAAACGCGCGCGGCGCCCGAGGACTCTAAGTCCGCTCGCGGCGTGTTGCTTTCGAGATCGACAGCCCGTGGTGCCGTAACGGCACCGCGGCGTGTTGCTTCGGCTATTTACGTGGTGGCTGCCACTACACCACCTTGTTTCCATGGGTATCTTAAAGCGACTAACAGGCAATCACAGACCCGCCCCTGAGGGTGGTCATAGACTCACCCCTGAGGGCGGTCAAAATAGACCGCCTCGTCGCTAGTGTCTCGCTCCCCCGCCGCAGGTGATGCTCCACAGCAGAAGAGTAAAACACTCTTAGACCATCTCATTACTCACAAACTCCTGTCGGGACGGACTTCAAGCCAGACTGGGTGCATCACACATCTCCGAAGAGATACCCAGCCGGCTTACATGGCCCGATTACCCATTTCGGGACCCAGACAGAAGCTGTGAGCACGCCTAGAGACGGCCCGTATAATTAGTCGACTACCCCGGGTGATCGGGCGCGCAGGCGAGCGTGACCCCCGACCATAACCGGGTCTCGACGAGATAGGAATTGCAGAGAAGCCGAAGCAACACAGAGCGTCACGTAGACGCGTATAGATAGATAGTTAGTTACTGCCGAAATTTCAAAGCAACACTCAGCGTCGTGTAGACGCATCGTTTCTGACACCTCTTGTAAGATATAAATTGCAACGGGCCTTAAGTGCACGCATCGGAGAGTCATGGCTACTCCCGCGTTTGTTGATGTTTGGTTTTTAAAGAGGTTACCATCCTCGCAGGCTCGGGCGGTGAAGCCAGAGCCCCCCGTCCCCCAACAGCCCGCGAGACATGACCACAGACTGCCGAGGATTACGGTGCTGATGAGCTCGGAACCCCGGGTGCGCTAAACCCGTGTACCTAGTGCCTAATAGACAACCAGGGACCCCTGAGGTAAGTAGATAGGGACAGTGGGAATCTCGTTAATCCATTCATGCGCGTCACTAATTAGATGACGATATCCATTCATGCGCGTCACTAATTAGATGACGAGGCATTTGGCTATTTAAATCACGCCTTTTGGCGCGTCTTCCCGCTTAATGTCAGTGCGGTTCCTGCTAACAACGGGCCCTGGCCTGAGCTAGCCTGCAGGTAGCTATTGGCTAGCTCCTTTGCGCAACAGGGTACCCAAACAACAATTAGGATATCATCCAGTACAACTTTCGTTCTTCCTATCTATTGAGGCTATCTATCTAGCACTCTTGGCAGTTCCTCCCGCAGGAGGGAAACCCGTCTGACTGACCTGCCGCAGGATTCCTGCGTACGGGCTCGGAAAAATTATTAAGCAGAGTCCTCAAACTGAGGAAACGGAACTTAGCCGGCCTGCCCTTGCCGTTACCGCGGGGAACCATCGTGGAGGTGTCCGCCCGTGTGCCGTGGCGGCTCGGTCACACGGCTCTGCCGCCGTTCGTTGCCCCGTCACGAACGACTCGCATCACTGATGTCAATCGGCAAAAGTGCCGTCAGCATTTAAAATCGGGAGTGTAGAAGGCTCCCGAATAAATAAATAAATAAATTTGGGCTGATCAGACCCATGGTCATCGTCATTATATAAAACTGCACATCAGTGAGCTAGTGCCAAGAGTTTTACTCAGCATCATCAGTGCTGTTGAAGCGCAGTTGCGCGTTGTAGTCCATAAACATATGGTACAACTCTACTGAGCTCCTGAGCGCCAGCAGTGATAGCGTTCTCAGCGAGCCTCTGTCTTTGATTTGCAGCTTTTGTAGACAGGCAACAGTAGCTTGGGGCATTATACCTCGCGTTCCGATTACAATCGGAAGTATCTCAAAGTCTTTCGCCCCTAATACAGCTTTTAGCGGGCCTTCTAGGGATGCATACTTGGCCAATTTTGCCTTCATTCCTCCTTCCAAGAGATCCCCATCTTCATGGCAGACTGTGACATCAACCACAAAGACCCTTCCCTGGTGTTGTATAATCAGGTCAGGTTGGAGATTCTGAAGCTGAGGGTCCTGCAGCCTTGCTTCCTTAGTTACGCTCATGCCTCGCTGTGCTAAGACATGGCGTTCTATATAGTCGCGTATTTCATTGTGTCGTTTGATGCGACCAGACTTGGTGTATATGCACTGCCCCAGTATGTGACCCAGCGTCTCTGGCCGTGACTTACAGTGTCGGCACAAAACCTGGTTATTCTTAGCTGCTCTGTTTAGCGACACTTTATTTGCCGCTACGTTCGCCCTCATTTTGAGAGCTGTGATGAATCTACTTGGCTTTAGCAGGTTGGGACGATATAAGAATTCATTCCCAATCCTGTCTCCCTTATATGCGTGTACACCTTTGCCTTGAGACGGCAACGCCGCCCATCTTCTCCACTCCTCAGCCTTGGCTCTTTTCTTGTAGCTGTCGACTTGTTTAGTCGATTCTATAGGCCAGCCAAGCCTGGCCACATGCGCCATGCGCTTTAGTTTAACCTCCAGCCCCGATGCCAGCACTAGGGCTTTAATTGCCGGGTCGCTATCCGACATAAAGCGAACACCGGCTTTTAAGGTTGCGGACGTTACAACCTTTTCAAGTATGGGAAAGCCTAAACCTCCATCCCGTTTTGCTGCGTACAGCAGGCCATCTGCCGTACTCACCGGCAAGTGCAGCATGTCCTTCACCGCCGTCCTCAATGTTTGGTCCAGAGTTTTAAGTTCTGTGGTACTTATTGTACCTGCGGTGAAAGCGTATAGAAAGTGTGGCAAAACATATCGTGCCAAGAGTTCGAGCTTTTGATGCGGCTTTAAGGCCAGCCTTTTGATTCTTGGGAGAGTCTCCCTTAATCGCACTATTGTGTGCTTCGTGACTACTCCTTCCCAGGGAGTAACTTGTATACCTAAGTATACCAATGACTGCGCAGGGCCGCAGTATGCAATTCGTTCACCATTGCTATGTATCTCCGGATCAACCACGCACCAGCTATCTTTCGTGGTGATAATTTCAAAGGCTGTGCACTTCCCTATTGAGAGGGACATTCCTCTTCTCGATAGAAAACCGACGAGCTCATCCATAAGCAGACTCGCCGTAATCTTTTCATCCGCCAGCAATATTATATCGTCGGCAAACGCCAGGCACGACAAGTAAAGATCCTCCATGATCTTGAAGCCCTTTATCGTTTCAAGCTTCTCTATTATTAGGTCCATGCAGACATTAAATATCAAAGGAGATAGGGGATCACCCTGCTTGACACCCCTTCTCAGTTCTATCTCAAAAGCACCGTCATGACATTTGATAGTTGTCTTTGCGCCCATGTAGGAATCCATAACCATTACGACGACTTCATCCGGCAAACCTTTGCTAAGCAGAGCTTGCTTAATTGCGGCATGCGGAAGAGTGTCGAAAGCCTTTGCTATATCGACCTGTATAGCAACAACTCCCTTTTTCCTCTTGGCTGCTGAGAGGACTTCGTTTAGCAGGTTAATGTTATTATAACATCCCATTTCCGGCACAAAGCCTTTCTGACGAGCATTTAGCTTAATGACATTTCTGAGGCGTTGATCAATAATACCCCAGTATGTCCTACTAAGGATCGACGATATTGTAATCGGTCGATAGTTGGTGGCCACTGCGGGGTCTTTCCCCTCTTTGAGCAATAGCGTTGTTCTATTGCTGCGCCATGCGCTAGGTTGCTTTAATGCCAAAAGGATTAAATTAAATATTGCGTGAATAGCATCACCTCCTTCTGCTCTTAGCAGATCCTTCTTCGTAAGCCCATCCGGACCTGCTGCCACCTTCATTCGCGTTGACCTGACACGCTTAATAATTTCTTTCTTCGAGATAGGAGCCAGTATCTCAGTTGGAGACTGGGGCACCGTGGCCTCCAGTTCCTCGCGACTTATGTCGCAGTAACCAGGATCACCCCAGAGCCTTCCATATAGCTGCTGTGCATCCTTCATTGAGGGACCAGTACCTCTGTCTGCTTCCAAACTCTCTACTTCCGTTCCCTCTCTAGTTATTTTGGCAAGTGCCGCCGGGTTATCCCTGAATAGCCTTTGCGTTAGGGCGTATCTTCTGGACTTGCGCTCGCTTCGTCCGGAGTACCCTCTTCTTCTACTACGGTGCGGCCGAGCCTTACCGCCTGTCGGCCCGGTCGCCCGAGTAGAGAACAGACCAATTACTAGATCATAAGCCGCATCTAGCTCCTCTTGCGTTATAATTTGACCTTCTCTCTTCTTCTCTAAGAGCTCCATTATATAGCGCTGTGCCGCCAACGACTCCTTGGGGTCGTTATTCCCCAGTTCTTGAAGCACATCAACCACTCCAGCTCGTCTCCATTCTGTGGTTGATGCCGGCTCAGCTTCCAGTGGTGCACCTTCCACTGTCGGTTCCTCTACATCTGAGGACTCAGTCACTACCTCCACCACCTCTACATCTGAGGACTCAGTCACCACCTTCACCACCGGTAGTGCACCCTCTACCGGCGGCTCTTCGTCCTCCGAAGACTTAGCTTCGTCTTCTATTTCGCTCAGCCGCTGCTCTTTCCACCTCTTGTAAGCGGCCTCGCTCCTCTTGTCCCTAATTTGTTTTAGGGTTTTTCCCGCCATATACGGGGCCATAGCCTTCGCTACGTTTTGCTCTCCTCTGAATTCCACTTCTAGACGGAGCATTCTCTCGATATCCTGAGCCGAGAAGACTCGGCCCGTTTTAGGCTCCTTAGCCCTTGGAGCAGCCTGCTCTGCTCTTCACGCTGTTACGCGTCTCTGGGTGTGCTAGCCTCTGGTGTTGCGACAGGCCTATCTGTGTTGTGAAGGACCTGCCGCAATCCGGGCAGGCGAACCTGCCCTGCTCGGTCCGCTGCCTCTCATCTTGCCTGGCTGCGGGGCACTTCGGCAGGTGGCACGAAGCCGCATGATACGACTCATACAATTTTTCGCATCTCTCGCATTTGTACCTTATATTCAACTGCGGGTGTACCTCCCCGATATGGCGGGTCTCATCCTTGATGGTGAGTGCCATGTACTCTCCCGCTCCAGCCGAGGCGCATATTTCACACCGCCTGCGACTGAAGGGGAGCGATAATTCACAGACCTGTGGTAATTGCCTTGGTTGTCTTGGTATGGCCCCCTGGCCGCGTTCCCGGAGAGTGGGGCCGTGCTCCCCATCGTCCGAGGCTCCATTGATTCTGAATTTAGCAAATGTACTTAAGTTGATTTGGGTCGCTAGCCCGCACCAACTGAGTTGCCCTGACGGGAATAGTACCCGATAGCACCGGTCGAGACCGGCCGAGAGCCCAGGGTGTGCTCCCGAGTCGCCTTAACCCCGTTCGCTACCCGATCTGGTTGACCGGGTCCCAGCGGGCACCAACTTGGAGGTGGGGCAGACTTGAGGCGCAACCAACCGGCCGCGCCCCCTTGCGAACGAGTAACCATGACTCTCGCACTACGTGTCGGGAAGCCTCCCAGGCAGAGTTCAGCGTCAAAATCGCTTAACGTGACACGCCCCCGGGACCGAAGTCCACAGCGGCGTGTTGCTTTCAGATCGTCAAAATCGCTTAACGTGACACGCCCCCGGGACCGAAGTCCACAGCGGCGTGTTGCTTTCAGATCGTCAAAATCGATTAACGTGACCTGCCCCTGGGACCAACGGTCGCCAGGGGCTGTGCCTCTCAAAATTCGCAGAATCGTCAAAATCGATTAACGTGACCTGCCCCTGGGACCAACGGTCACCAGGGGCTGTGCCTCTTAAAATTCGCAAACGGCAAAAGCCGAGGGATCACCTTTCGGGATCACCAAGAGCCATGTCGTATCAAGCAAGGCCGAGAGATCGCCTTTCGGGATCACCAAGAGCCTGCTGTAAGCGCTCGTACCACCCACCACGTGCGGCGTGCCGCAGCGGGAAGCACTCACGCTTCTTAAGCCGCTTCCCATGCGCAGTTCCCGTCGGCTGGCATCTCCGACCAAGAGTGTACGCCGCGTCACACATGGTGACACACTCCTAGCCATCAAGCCAATTAAGATTACACCAAACAGAAACCACGCATGCGCCTGGAAGCGACTCGTAATACAGAGACACCAGATACGCCTGGGCGAGCAAGGCGAGCTCAAACCCGAGACACACTGGTGCTCCGCCACCATCTTTCGTTATTGAGAGGCACTAGGCCACTTGTATCACCGTGTTTCAATATTGAGAGGCACAAGGCCACTTATATCACCATCTTTCGTTATTACTGAAAGGCACTAGGCCTTATATCACCATCTTTCGTTATTATTGAAAGGCACTAGGCCACTTGTACCAATGGATCCTTATTAGTCTGCCTGGGAGACTTATAGCAGTTCGCGTTATGGAAAGCGTCACTATAATGACGTGGCATTAGAAATCTCAAGAGAGACCGCCGGCACCGGGGACCGACTCGCTGCGGAGGCGGGAATCTCTTCCGCTACTCCCACGTTGCAGGGCAAGCCCTCTTCGATTCTCCGGCATCGGCGGCCTTAAGAGAGTCATAGTTACTCCCGCCGTTTACCCGCGCTTGCTTGAATTTCTTCACGTTGACATTCAGAGCACTGGGCAGAAATCACATTGCGTCAACACCCGCGAGGGCCATCGCAATGCTTTGTTTTAATTAGACAGTCGGATTCCCCTAGTCCGTGCCAGTTCTGAGCTGAGCGTTGAATGGCGGCCGAAGAGGACGACCACGACGGCTCGCGCCGCCACGGAAGCCTCGCAGCAAGGAAGATCCGCGGGAGGCCAAGGCACGGGACCGAGCTCGGATCCCGGAACCGGTGCGAGAACACCGAGCGTTCACCTCGCCCAGGCCCGGCACGTCAGCCAAACCCGCTTCCCGACCAAGCCCGACACGCCCCGCTCCTCAGAGCCAATCCTTATTCCGAAGTTACGGATCCAATTTGCCGACTTCCCTTA
>JASTWQ010000856.1:57500-63465 GCA_035220615.1 Leptothorax acervorum
AAATTTTCTAAGTCCAGGCGCGGCGTGTTGCTTTCGCCGTCTTGATCTCCGGTCGCGCTAACGCACGGAAACGCGAATCGACACTACGGGGACGGCTTCGAGAGGTGACAAGACGCCAAACCGTAGCAAAACGACAAGTGTATGACCGTTAATTAGGGTACTTGTAATGAGACTCTCAATCACGGTCGTTACCTCCGGTGCCGCAAGAGCGAAAATTTTCTAAGTCCAGGCGCGGCGTGTTGCTTTCGCCGTCTTGATCTCCGGTCGCGCTAACGCACGGAAACGCGAATCGACACTACGGGGACGGCTTCGAGAGGTGACAAGACGCCAAACCGTAGCAAAACGACAAGTGTATGACCGTTAATTAGGGTACTTGTAATGAGACTCTCAATCACGGTCGTTACCTCCGGTGCCGCAGGAGCGAAAATTTTCTAAGTCCAGGCGCGGCGTGTTGCTTTCGCCGTCTTGATCTCCGGTCGCGCTAACGCACGGAAACGCGAATCGACACTACGGGGACGGCTTCGAGAGGTGACAAGACGCCAAACCGTAGCAAAACGACAAGTGTATGACCGTTAATTAGGGTACTTGTAATGAGACTCTCAATCACGGTCGTTACCTCCGGTGCCGCAAGAGCGAAAATTTTCTAAGTCCAGGCGCGGCGTGTTGCTTTCGCCGTTGTGATCTCCGGTCGCGCTAACGCACGGAAACGCGAATCGACACTACGGGGACGGCTTCGAGAGGTGACAAGACGCCAAACCGTAGCAAAACGACAAGTGTATGACCGTTAATTAGGGTACTTGTAATGAGACTCTCAATCACGGTCGTTACCTCCGGTGCCGCAAGAGCGAAAATTTTCTAAGTCCAGGCGCGGCGTGTTGCTTTCGCCGTTGTGATCTCCGGTCGCGCTAACGCACGGAAACGCGAATCGACACTACGGGGACGGCTTCCAGAGGTGACAAGACGCCAAACCGTAGCAAAACGACATATGTATGACCGTTAATTAGGGTACTTGTAATGAGACTCTCAATCACGGTCGTTACCTCCGGTGCCGCAGGAGCGAAAATTTTCTAAGTCCAGGCGCGGCGTGTTGCTTTCGCCGTCTTGATCTCCGGTCGCGCTAACGCACGGAAACGCGAATCGACACTACGGGGACGGCTTCGAGAGGTGACAAGACGCCAAACCGTAAGCAAAACTGACAAGTGTATGACCGTTAATTAGGGTACTTGTAATGAGACTCTCAATCACGGTCGTTACCTCCGGTGCCGCAAGAGCGAAAATTTTCTAAGTCCAGGCGCGGCGTGTTGCTTTCGCCGTTGTGATCTCCGGTCGCGCTAACGCACGGAAACGCGAATCGACACTACGGGGACGGCTTCCAGAGGTGACAAGACGCCAAACCGTAGCAAAACGACATATGTATGACCGTTAATTAGGGTACTTGTAATGAGACTCTCAATCACGGTCGTTACCTCCGGTGCCGCAGGAGCGAAAATTTTCTAAGTCCAGGCGCGGCGTGTTGCTTTCGCCGTCTTGATCTCCGGTCGCGCTAACGCACGGACATGCGAATTGCGACTTCGACGGCGACGTCGGGATATGACAAGACGTCAAACCGAAGCGAAACGACAAGTGTATGACCGTTAATTAAAGTACTCGTAATGAGACTCTCAATCACGGTCGTTACGTCCGGCGTCGAAAGAGCGAGAATATTCAAAGTCCCCACGCGGCGTGTTGCTTTGCCGTCGGTACCTCCGGCACCTCTCTAGAGAGACAAAAGTCAAAGTCCGCGTGCGGCGTGTTGCTTTCGCCGTCGGTACCTCCGGCGGGACTCGTGCGAAATTATTCTAAGTCCCACGCCTGCTCGCGCGGCGTGTTGCTTTCGTCGCACGCGACCTAAGTCCGCGTGCGGCGTGTTGCTTTCGCCGTCGGTACCTCCGGCTGGACTCGTGCGAAATTATTCTAAGTCCCACGCCTGCTCGCGCGGCGTGTTGCTTTCGTCGCACGCGAGACTAAGTCCGCGTGCGGCGTGTTACTTTCGCCGTCGGTACCTCCGGCTGGACTCGTGCGAAATTATTCTAAGTCCCACGCCTGCTCGCGCGGCGTGTTGCTTTCGTCGCACGCGAGACTAAGTCCGCGTGCGGCGTGTTGCTTTCGCCGTCGGTACCTCCGGCTGGACTCGTGCGAAATTATTCTAAGTCCCACGCCTGCTCGCGCGGCGTGTTGCTTTCGTCGCACGCGAGACTAAGTCCGCGTGCGGCGTGTTGCTTTCGCCGTCGTGATCTCCGGTCGCGTTTACGCACGAAAACGCGAATCGACACTACGGAGACGGCGTCGAGAGGTGACAAGACGCCAAACCAAAGCAAAATGACAAGTGTATGACCGTTAATTAGGGTACTTGTAATGAGACTTTCAATCACGGTCGATACCTCCGGTGCCGCAAGAGCGAAAATTTTCCAAGTCCAGGCGCGGCGTGTTGCTTTCGCCGTTGTGATCTCCGGTCGCGCTTACGCACGGAAACGCGAATCGACACTACGGGGACGGCGTCGAGAGGTGACAAGACGCCAAACCGAAGCAAAACGACAAATGTATGACCGTTAATTAGGGTACTTGTAATGAGACTCTCAATCACGGTCGTTACCTCCCGTGCCGCAGGAACGAAAATTTTCTAAGTCCAGGCGCGGCGTGTTGCTTTCGCCGTCTTGATCTCCGGTCGCGCTAACGCACGGAAACGCGAATCGACACTACGGGGACGGCTTCGAGAGGTGACAAGACGCCAAACCGTAGCAAAACGACAAGTGTATGACCGTTAATTAGGGTACTTGTAATGAGACTCTCAATCACGGTCGTTACCTCCGGTGCCGCAGGAGCGAAAATTTTCTAAGTCCAGGCGCGGCGTGTTGCTTTCGCCGTCTTGATCTCCGGTCGCGCTAACGCACGGAAACGCGAATCGACACTACGGGGACGGCTTCGAGAGGTGACAAGACGCCAAACCGTAGCAAAACGACATAGTGTATGACCGTTAATTAGGGTACTTGTAATGAGACTCTCAATCACGGTCGTTACCTCCGGTGCCGCAGGAGCGAAAATTTTCTAAGTCCAGGCGCGGCGTGTTGCTTTCGCCGTCTTGATCTCCGGTCGCGCTAACGCACGGAAACGCGAATCGACACTACGGGGACGGCTTCGAGAGGTGACAAGACGCCAAACCGTAGCAAAACGACATATGTATGACCGTTAATTAGGGTACTTGTAATGAGACTCTCAATCACGGTCGTTACCTCCGGTGCCGCAAGAGCGAAAATTTTCTAAGTCCAGGCGCGGCGTGTTGCTTTCGCCGTCTTGATCTCCGGTCGCGCTAACGCACGGACATGCGAATTGCGACTTCGACGGCGACGTCGGGATATGACAAGACGTCAAACCGAAGCGAAACGACAAGTGTATGACCGTTAATTAAAGTACTCGTAATGAGACTCTCAATCACGGTCGTTACGTCCGGCGTCGAAAGAGCGAGAATATTCAAAGTCCCCACGCGGCGTGTTGCTTTGCCGTCGGTACCTCCGGCACCTCTCTAGAGAGACAAAAGTCAAAGTCCGCGTGCGGCGTGTTGCTTTCGCCGTCGGTACCTCCGGCGGGACTCGTGCGAAATTATTCTAAGTCCCACGCCTGCTCGCGCGGCGTGTTGCTTTCGTCGCACGCGAGACCAAGTCCGCGTGCGGCGTGTTGCTTTCGCCGTCGGTACCTCCGGCTGGACTCGTGCGAAATTATTCTAAGTCCCACGCCTGCTCGCGCGGCGTGTTGCTTTCGTCGCACGCGAGACTAAGTCCGCGTGCGGCGTGTTGCTTTCGCCGTCGGTACCTCCGGCTGGACTCGTGCGAAATTATTCTAAGTCCCACGCCTGCTCGCGCGGCGTGTTGCTTTCGTCGCACGCGAGACTAAGTCCGCGTGCGGCGTGTTGCTTTCGCCGTCGTGATCCTCCGGTCGCGTTTACGCACGAAAACGCGAATCGACACTACGGAGACGGCGTCGAGAGGTGACAAGACGCCAAACCAAAGCAAAATGACAAGTGTATGACCGTTAATTAGGGTACTTGTAATGAGACTTTCAATCACGGTCGATACCTCCGGTGCCGCAAGAGCGAAAATTTTCTAAGTCCAGGCGCGGCGTGTTGCTTTCGCCGTTGTGATCTCCGGTCGCGCTTACGCACGGAAACGCGAATCGACACTACGGGGACGGCGTCGAGAGGTGACAAGACGCCAAACCGAAGCAAAACGACAAATGTATGACCGTTAATTAGGGTACTTGTAATGAGACTCTCAATCACGGTTGTTACCTCCCGTGCCGCAGGAACGAAAATTTTCTAAGTCCAGGCGCGGCGTGTTGCTTTCGCCGTCTTGATCTCCGGTCGCGCTAACGCACGGAAACGCGAATCGACACTACGGGGACGGCGTCGAGAGGTGACAAGACGCCAAACCGAAGCAAAACGACAAGTGTATGACCGTTAATTAGGGTACTTGTAATGAAACTCTAAGTCACGGTCGTCACCTCCGGTGCCGCAGGAGCGAGAATTTTCTAAGTCCAGGCGCGGCGTGTTGCTTTCGCCGTTGTGATCTCCGGTCGCGCTTACGCACGGAAACGCGAATCGACACTACGGGGACGGCGTCGAGAGGTGACAAGACGCCAAACCGAAGCAAAACGACAAGTGTATGACCGTTAATTAGGGTACTTGTAATGAGTCTCAATCACGGTCGTTACCTCCGGTGCCGCAGGAGCGAGAATTTTCTAAGTCCAGGCGCGGCGTGTTGCTTTCGCCGTTGTGATCTCCGGTCGCGCTAACGCACGGACATGCGAATTGCGACTTCGACGGCGACGTCGGGATATGACAAGACGTCAAACCGAAGCGAAACGACAAGTGTATGACCGTTAATTAAAGTACTCGTAATGAGACTCTCAATCACGGTCGTTACGTCCGGCGTCGAAAGAGCGAGAATATTCAAAGTCCCCACGCGGCGTGTTGCTTTGCCGTCGGTACCTCCGGCACCTCTCTAGAGAGACAAAAGTCAAAGTCCGCGTGCGGCGTGTTGCTTTCGCCGTCGGTACCTCCGGCGGGACTCGTGCGAAATTATTCTAAGTCCCACGCCTGCTCGCGCGGCGTGTTGCTTTCGTCGCACGCGAGACTAAGTCCGCGTGCGGCGTGTTGCTTTCGCCGTCGGTACCTCCGGCGGGACTCGTGCGAAATTATTCTAAGTCCCACGCCTGCTCGCGCGGCGTGTTGCTTTCGTCGCACGCGAGACTAAGTCCGCGTGCGGCGTGTTGCTTTCGCCGTCGGTACCTCCGGCGGGACTCGTGCGAAATTATTCTAAGTCCCACGCCTGCTCGCGCGGCGTGTTGCTTTCGTCGCACGCGAGACTAAGTCCGCGTGCGGCGTGTTGCTTTCGCCGTCGGTACCTCCGGCGGGACTCGTGCGAAATTATTCTAAGTCCCACGCCTGCTCGCGCGGCGTGTTGCTTTCGTCGCACGCGAGACTAAGTCCGCGTGCGGCGTGTTGCTTACGCCGCTTCGACGGAACTCTGTCAAAGTCCACCAGCGGCGTGTTGCTTTAGCCGCCTAGTGCGTGTGGGGTCTCGTCTAACCGACAAGACGAATCCCCAAGCCGAGGGCTGAGTCTCAACAGATCGCAGCGTGGTAACTGCTCTACCGAGTACAACACCCCGCCAGGTACCTAAGTCGTCTACAGACGATTCCGAGTCTCGACATCGAACTCGCGAAACTCATGTTCGACCGTTAGACACCGTGCCGTCGTAGCGGTGAGATCCCGACGACGGGCAAAGGCGCCGTACGGCAAACCGGGCTCGTGCGACGACCGGCCCGTGGACCGGCCGCCTAGTAGTGTCACATTGTTTTGAGCCTTTCGACTCACGAGACTCCTAGAGATATCATTGCCACCTTTGACTAGAGAGGATACGGCCTTAGAGGC
>JASTWQ010000857.1:0-63320 GCA_035220615.1 Leptothorax acervorum
CGCGCCTCGAAGTGCGTGGGCTGCGGCGGCGAATACATATCGTTGCGAGACTGATCGCGCAATAATGGCAGTCTCAGGGATGATGGTATATATTGCAACCCTCCTCGCCGATTCAAGGGTGACGCGCGAAACCGCGATTTATTGCTCCGTTTTTCGTTCCTCCCCCTCCTCCGACAGACTATCGCCGCTTGCGAGCGCGTCGATTCTGACGAATCGATTCAAGAGATCCCGCAACTGCTGCAGCAGTCCGTCTCTCGGGCAAGCGACTCCGAGGATTCCTAGGTCAAATCTACCGGCCGCCGTCACGGTCCTCGCGAAGTCGTTGAATCTGTAGAACTGTTTCCTGCCGACGAAATACAGATTACCGTCCGTGTACCGAAACGCCAACGTTACACCGGAGGGTATCCCCGGAAATATCTTCTCGATCGTGTAAAATTTTACGATTCTCATCGAGCAATCGTCCATCTCGCCCACGATCTGATCGTTGTATATCACGAAGGTCCGTCCCTTGTTCGTGCTCACCACGGCGTTGATCCTCGCGTCCGCGGGAATTCCGAGCTCGGCGTAGGATCTCGGCCAGGTCGGCACCAGCGCCAGACGCGGATAGGTGACCATGTAGACTCTCCTGTCCGCGAACAGCACGAGACCGCCCGAGGGCGTCTCGTACGCGGCCGTCAGACGCGTGAAGTTTTCGGGGAGAAAATTCATGTAGTCCGTCAGCAGCATCGGCCTCTTGTAGGTTTTTCCGTCGAGATCGACCGACCGTATGCGTCGTTCGTGCGCGACGTACAATCGGCTGTTCGACACCAGCACGACGTCCGGGCGCCGCAGGGCGCACAGATCCGCCGTCGTCGTCGTCGTCGTCGTCGTCGTCGTCGTCGTCGTCGTCGTCGTCGTCGTCGTCGTCGTCGTCGTCGTCGTCGTCGTCGTCGTCGTCGTCGTCGTCGTCGTCGTCGTCGTCGTCGTCGTCGTCGTCGTCGTCGTCGTCGTCGTCGTCGTCGTCGTCGTCGTCGTCGTCGTCGTCGTCGTCGTCGTCGTCGTCGTCGTCGTCGTCGTCGTCGTCGTCGTCGTCGTCGTCGTCGTCGTCGTCGTCGTCGTCGTCGTCGTCGTCGTCGTCGTCGTCGTCGTCGTCGTCGTCGTCGTCGTCGTCGTCGTCGTCGTCGTCGTCGTCGTCGTCGTCGTCGTCGTCGTCGTCGTCGTCGTCGTCGTCGTCGTCGTCGTCGTCGTCGTCGTCGTCGTCGTCGTCGTCGTCGTCGTCGTCGTCGTCGTCGTCGTCGTCGTCGTCGTCGTCGTCGTCGTCGTCGTCGTCGTCGTCGTCGTCGTCGTCGTCGTCGTCGTCGTCGTCGTCGTCGTCGTCGTCGTCGTCGTCGTCGTCGTCGTCGTCGTCGTCGTCGTCGTCGTCGTCGTCGTCGTCGTCGTCGTCGTCGTCGTCGTCGTCGTCGTCGTCGTCGTCGTCGTCGTCGTCGTCGTCGTCGTCGTCGTCGTCGTCGTCGTCGTCGTCGTCGTCGTCGTCGTCGTCGTCGTCGTCGTCGTCGTCGTCGTCGTCGTCGTCGTCGTCGTCGTCGTCGTCGTCGTCGTCGTCGTCGTCGTCGTCGTCGTCGTCGTCGTCGTCGTCGTCGTCGTCGTCGTCGTCGTCGTCGTCGTCGTCGTCGTCGTCGTCGTCGTCGTCGTCGTCGTCGTCGTCGTCGTCGTCGTCGTCGTCGTCGTCGTCGTCGTCGTCGTCGTCGTCGTCGTCGTCGTCGTCGTCGTCGTCGTCGTCGTCGTCGTCGTCGTCGTCGTCGTCGTCGTCGTCGTCGTCGTCGTCGTCGTCGTCGTCGTCGTCGTCGTCGTCGTCGTCGTCGTCGTCGTCGTCGTCGTCGTCGTCGTCGTCGTCGTCGTCGTCGTCGTCGTCGTCGTCGTCGTCGTCGTCGTCGTCGTCGTCGTCGTCGTCGTCGTCGTCGTCGTCGTCGTCGTCGTCGTCGTCGTCGTCGTCGTCGTCGTCGTCGTCGTCGTCGTCGTCGTCGTCGTCGTCGTCGTCGTCGTCGTCGTCGTCGTCGTCGTCGTCGTCGTCGTCGTCGTCGTCGTCGTCGTCGTCGTCGTCGTCGTCGTCGTCGTCGTCGTCGTCGTCGTCGTCGTCGTCGTCGTCGTCGTCGTCGTCGTCGTCGTCGTCGTCGTCGTCGTCGTCGTCGTCGTCGTCGTCGTCGTCGTCGTCGTCGTCGTCGTCGTCGTCGTCGTCGTCGTCGTCGTCGTCGTCGTCGTCGTCGTCGTCGTCGTCGTCGTCGTCGTCGTCGTCGTCGTCGTCGTCGTCGTCGTCGTCGTCGTCGTCGTCGTCGTCGTCGTCGTCGTCGTCGTCGTCGTCGTCGTCGTCGTCGTCGTCGTCGTCGTCGTCGTCGTCGTCGTCGTCGTCGTCGTCGTCGTCGTCGTCGTCGTCGTCGTCGTCGTCGTCGTCGTCGTCGTCGTCGTCGTCGTCGTCGTCGTCGTCGTCGTCGTCGTCGTCGTCGTCGTCGTCGTCGTCGTCGTCGTCGTCGTCGTCGTCGTCGTCGTCGTCGTCGTCGTCGTCGTCGTCGTCGTCGTCGTCGTCGTCGTCGTCGTCGTCGTCGTCGTCGTCGTCGTCGTCGTCGTCGTCGTCGTCGTCGTCGTCGTCGTCGTCGTCGTCGTCGTCGTCGTCGTCGTCGTCGTCGTCGTCGTCGTCGTCGTCGTCGTCGTCGTCGTCGTCGTCGTCGTCGTCGTCGTCGTCGTCGTCGTCGTCGTCGTCGTCGTCGTCGTCGTCGTCGTCGTCGTCGTCGTCGTCGTCGTCGTCGTCGTCGTCGTCGTCGTCGTCGTCGTCGTCGTCGTCGTCGTCGTCGTCGTCGTCGTCGTCGTCGTCGTCGTCGTCGTCGTCGTCGTCGTCGTCGTCGTCGTCGTCGTCGTCGTCGTCGTCGTCGTCGTCGTCGTCGTCGTCGTCGTCGTCGTCGTCGTCGTCGTCGTCGTCGTCGTCGTCGTCGTCGTCGTCGTCGTCGTCGTCGTCGTCGTCGTCGTCGTCGTCGTCGTCGTCGTCGTCGTCGTCGTCGTCGTCGTCGTCGTCGTCGTCGTCGTCGTCGTCGTCGTCGTCGTCGTCGTCGTCGTCGTCGTCGTCGTCGTCGTCGTCGTCGTCGTCGTCGTCGTCGTCGTCGTCGTCGTCGTCGTCGTCGTCGTCGTCGTCGTCGTCGTCGTCGTCGTCGTCGTCGTCGTCGTCGTCGTCGTCGTCGTCGTCGTCGTCGTCGTCGTCGTCGTCGTCGTCGTCGTCGTCGTCGTCGTCGTCGTCGTCGTCGTCGTCGTCGTCGTCGTCGTCGTCGTCGTCGTCGTCGTCGTCGTCGTCGTCGTCGTCGTCGTCGTCGTCGTCGTCGTCGTCGTCGTCGTCGTCGTCGTCGTCGTCGTCGTCGTCGTCGTCGTCGTCGTCGTCGTCGTCGTCGTCGTCGTCGTCGTCGTCGTCGTCGTCGTCGTCGTCGTCGTCGTCGTCGTCGTCGTCGTCGTCGTCGTCGTCGTCGTCGTCGTCGTCGTCGTCGTCGTCGTCGTCGTCGTCGTCGTCGTCGTCGTCGTCGTCGTCGTCGTCGTCGTCGTCGTCGTCGTCGTCGTCGTCGTCGTCGTCGTCGTCGTCGTCGTCGTCGTCGTCGTCGTCGTCGTCGTCGTCGTCGTCGTCGTCGTCGTCGTCGTCGTCGTCGTCGTCGTCGTCGTCGTCGTCGTCGTCGTCGTCGTCGTCGTCGTCGTCGTCGTCGTCGTCGTCGTCGTCGTCGTCGTCGTCGTCGTCGTCGTCGTCGTCGTCGTCGTCGTCGTCGTCGTCGTCGTCGTCGTCGTCGTCGTCGTCGTCGTCGTCGTCGTCGTCGTCGTCGTCGTCGTCGTCGTCGTCGTCGTCGTCGTCGTCGTCGTCGTCGTCGTCGTCGTCGTCGTCGTCGTCGTCGTCGTCGTCGTCGTCGTCGTCGTCGTCGTCGTCGTCGTCGTCGTCGTCGTCGTCGTCGTCGTCGTCGTCGTCGTCGTCGTCGTCGTCGTCGTCGTCGTCGTCGTCGTCGTCGTCGTCGTCGTCGTCGTCGTCGTCGTCGTCGTCGTCGTCGTCGTCGTCGTCGTCGTCGTCGTCGTCGTCGTCGTCGTCGTCGTCGTCGTCGTCGTCGTCGTCGTCGTCGTCGTCGTCGTCGTCGTCGTCGTCGTCGTCGTCGTCGTCGTCGTCGTCGTCGTCGTCGTCGTCGTCGTCGTCGTCGTCGTCGTCGTCGTCGTCGTCGTCGTCGTCGTCGTCGTCGTCGTCGTCGTCGTCGTCGTCGTCGTCGTCGTCGTCGTCGTCGTCGTCGTCGTCGTCGTCGTCGTCGTCGTCGTCGTCGTCGTCGTCGTCGTCGTCGTCGTCGTCGTCGTCGTCGTCGTCGTCGTCGTCGTCGTCGTCGTCGTCGTCGTCGTCGTCGTCGTCGTCGTCGTCGTCGTCGTCGTCGTCGTCGTCGTCGTCGTCGTCGTCGTCGTCGTCGTCGTCGTCGTCGTCGTCGTCGTCGTCGTCGTCGTCGTCGTCGTCGTCGTCGTCGTCGTCGTCGTCGTCGTCGTCGTCGTCGTCGTCGTCGTCGTCGTCGTCGTCGTCGTCGTCGTCGTCGTCGTCGTCGTCGTCGTCGTCGTCGTCGTCGTCGTCGTCGTCGTCGTCGTCGTCGTCGTCGTCGTCGTCGTCGTCGTCGTCGTCGTCGTCGTCGTCGTCGTCGTCGTCGTCGTCGTCGTCGTTCTCGGAAATTTGGCGCTTTTCTTAGCGCCGTATCAGATGCTGAATAGAAAGAACGTCCTCTAGACCAAGTTTGACGGGGAACGACTTATCGGGCGCGAACGCGTACATCACCGCGTCCGGGTTGGGTGTGTGCATCAGACCTAGAGCGTGACCGATCTCGTGCGTCAGAGTTTGAAGCAGATGCTGCGTTCCCGCGGGATTGTCGGTCAGGTATATGTGCCACGGTTCCGCTCTGTCGACGTGCAACTCCGAGACGAAGTCGATATCTCCGGTCGGGTAGAACGCGTGAGCCAGTAGTCCGCCGCGACCGTCCAGATCCGCCGAGCACATTTCGTCGAATCGAGAGCCCGCGTACGTGTGAAGGCCCTCGCGAAACGATATCAGAATGTCGGGGTTCTGCGAATCGCGCTCAAAGGTCAGCAACGAATTCGCCGTCCACAGATCGAACACGGCTCGAGCCGTCTTCAGCATCTGCGTAGTGGCCAGGTGGAAGTTCCATTTGAGATGCGTCTTCGGCCATTTGCGCGCGAGCGGGGCGTACGTGCGCTCCGACACGTCCTCCACGCCGCATCGCGGTTTGCGCATCAGATTCAGCGTCTCCTCGTTCAATTCGCCGTTGCCGGGTAGTCGGTAGTATTCCTGGAACAGCTCGACAGCCTGACGGAGATCTCGGTCGGTGTTCCCGGACGAGGACGTCTGTAGATCGTCGTTCAGATATCCATATTTTTGCAGATATCGGGTCGCCACTTCGCTCTCGTTGGACTCGCAGTTCGCCGCGACGACGACGGCGATCGCGTACAGAGCGACGCGCGCGAGCGACATCGTCGAGAAGAGAGGGGGTGGAAACGAGGAGCGACGCGCGTCACGGCCGGAGTGCGATTGACGGAGGTACGGGTGTCGAGGAGCGATCGTCGCGACGCGAGTGGAGGGGGGATTTTTAGGACGAGAATCGCCAAAGGTGCTAGAGTCGTCGAAAGTCGCTCGTTTTTTTTTCACCTTTCGAGATGAGTCTATTTTAGGAAATCGGCGTCCGGGGGATAAAAATTTTTCGAATAACAGGAAATCGATGTCTGGGAGACGAGTCGTTCGAGATAGATAATTTTCCGACAACCGGATTTTTGCGGTTAGGGGATGAGTCGTTCGAGATAGAAAATTTTCCGATGAGTCTATTTTAGCGATCGGGGGATGAGTCTACGATTCGCGTTTCAGCTCGAAATAGATAATTTTTCTCCAACATAGAAAAAAAGGGATAGGGGTATTGCGCTTTTCCTGTTTTCGACGGAAATAGAGATGAACTCCATTTTCGAACTCTTACCGTCGATATCGTCATTCGCGCGGTATATAAGAACCATGAGTTCGCGAGACTTCGTTAAAGTATATCGTCATGGAGCAGCTTAAGGATCTGGTGCACGCTTGTCACGCGCTCAAGGTGAACGCGGAGGGTGTGGCGAATCGAGCCAAATTGATGGCAGAGTGCTCGGACCGGATCTACCGCGCGGTTGAAGATATCACCTCCAGTATGCCTCCGTCGCTGAGGGTGAAATTCTTCCTGGACGAGAGGAAGAAAATTTTCCAAAAAACGTAAGTATCGTTTCTTTCCGTTCCCTCCCTCGATTGCGCGAAACCCCAGCGATAACGCGTTCTTTTTTATGTTTCAGATTCAGCGCTATTAAATTAATTAAAGATGTAAGGGCCAATTTGGTCGACGCGGTCCTGGCGGATCTCCAAGTTCTCGAGCGCGAGACTCGAAAGGTCAGCGCTCAGGTCAACGACGCGGGATCTTCGCGGTCCCGCGAAGTTGGAAACGACGACGACGACGACGACGACGACGACGACACCGTCGCCGGTACCGGGGACGACGACGCCGGCACCAGCAAGAAGCGGGCCGTCAGAGAAGACGACGACGACGACGACGGTGCCAGGAAGAGGCGAGTGAGACGCAGCGACGAGGAGGGGGAGAACCTCGTTTGACGCAATTATATGTATATAAGTTTGCATATAATTTGATGTATCGCAATTAACTTGAAAAAAATTCTAATATAACTGCATAATTTGATATAGTTATACATATTTTGATATAATTACATATAATTATTCGCTTAAAAAGATTTCTAATATAATGTTGTATAATTCTATATAATTTTTCCATCTTAATTTAAGGTGTTTAATTTTAAGCGTTTTGATAGAAGGATCGGATTCTCGGTTTAAAGAGTCCTGACGTTTGTGACCGTCAGGAGTGATTGTCAGTTTCGTCGATTAAGAAAATTTGATTATTCTATATAAAGTTATAAATATTTTGATATAATTATATATTATTATCTACTCAAAAAAAGAATTGTAATATAATGTTGATATAAACTTTTTTTCCCGGGATCTCGATCGTCATCATTTATTTTCTTTCCTCGTCTCATCACGCGTCCTCTCTCTCGCCGTATTTTTTCTATCTTAATATAAGGTGCTTAATTTTAAGCGTTTTGATAGAAGGACCGGATTCTCGGTTTAAAGAGTTCTGACGTTTGTGACCGTCAGGAGTGATTGCCAGTTTCGTCGATTAAGAAAATTTGATTATTCTATATAAGGTTATAAATATTTTGATATAATTATATACTATTATCTACTCAAAAAAGAATTGTAATATAATGTTGATATAAACTTTTTTTCCCGGGATCTCGATCGTCATTTATTTTCTTTCCTCGTCTCACCACGCGTCCTCTCTCTCGCCGTATAAATGGCGTTTTCACGTGCGTAGAATAAACGAACAGGCGTATATTGCGAGATTATATGTATATATTTTATTCGAAATACAGAACGCAATATATTTCGTCAAGATTCGCTAACAAAAAGGTGTATATACAATTATACATAGTTGAGACGCGTTTGTCGTTCCCCTCCACCAGTCGTGCATCTCGCAGACGTTCTCCATGACGCAGCTTCTCTCGTGTCGTCCGCAGAAAACGCCGCGCGCGTCTTATCGCTGTGATATCTCTCTCCTCGTCGCACCGCGTACTCTCTCTTTCGCGCTCGTCTTATAGTTTCCTCGTGTAGTACGCATAGGGAAAGCAGAAACGCCGCGCGCGTCTTATCGCTCTGATATCTCTCTCCTCGTCGCACCGCGTACTCTCTCTTTCGCGCTCGTCTTATCGCTTCCTCGTGTAGTACGCATAGGGAAAGAATAATATTCTCTCGTACCGCGTGCTTTCCTCGCGCGTCGTATCGCCTTTATCTCTTTCCTCGTCTCACCACGCGTCCTCTCTCTCGCCGTATAAATGGCGTTTTCACGCGCGTAGAAATGGCGTGTGGAATAAACGAACAGGCGTATACTGTGAGATTATATGTATATATTTTATTCGAAATACAGAACGCAATATATTTCGTCGAGATTCGCTAACAAAAAGGCGTATATACAATTATACATCGTTGAGACGCGCTTGTCGTTCCCTCCACCAGTCGTGCATCTTGCAGACGTTCTCCATGGCGCAGCTCCTCTCGTGTCGTCCGCAGCGAAAAGCTCGAGTCGCGTCGAGAGTCTCCAGACGACCGATGTTCTCGAAATCGGCGTCCATCGACTCGATCGTCGCCTCGACGTCTCCGAGAATCTCCCTCAGCCATCTCCTCTTCTCCGAGCCCTTCACGTAGATGACCGTCGAGTCGTCTCGCTTCAGTCCGTCGTCCACGATGCGTCGAACGATCGCCTTTCCGCGCTTGTATTCCACGTCTCCGTCCTCCCATCTAAAGCCGTGGTGATTCGTTGTCAGCCAGCACGCTCGCGACTTTTCCGCTCTCGTCAACAGATCCCATTCCAGAGGGGCGCAAAGCACGTGATGACTCAGCTCTTTTCCATTCTTAAGCACTGCCACCTCTTTGACCGTGAATCTGTCGCGGACGACGAACCCCTGTAGATCCACGAAGATCGGTGCGCCGGCCATGAATGGGGGGGGGGGGGGGGGAGCGCGCGCCCTTTCTCGTCTCAATGGTCCAACCTCTCCTCCGCGCGCGGCATTCGCGCGCGGCACGCGCTGCAATCCTTGATGAGCGGCGGTGGACCGTCCACGTGCGACTGCGCCCACGGAGGGTTGTGATGCTCCAGACACGAACGGTAGGTTCGCACCTCGGGGTCGAGCCTCAGGTGGTCGGGCAATCTCTCCCACACTCGTCCGACGTAGTCGGGAAATTCGCGCAGCAGAACGATTTTCGGCACGTATTGCAGATGCTCGGCGGACAGATTGAGAATGTCGCGCTTGTCGATCAACAGGAGAAACATCGCGATCGCCCGTGAGAATTGGCGACGGAGAGAGTCGAAACGACACTTAGCTCCATCGTTCATTGTCCCGGCTATTTATTCGTAGCCTCTCTTTCGGTGCGTTTCTCATCGCCGTGTTATCTTGTTTTTTTCTCTCGATCACTTCTATCGATAATTTCACGTAGTCTAACTTGTCGTGTTATCTTGTTTTTCTCTCGACCACTTCTATCGATAATTCCGTGGTTTAATATGCCGTGTTATCTTGACTCATTTCAAGCGTCAATTAACCTGTCTTTTTTTCTTGACCACTTCTGTTTACACGATCTTGCGAACTATGTTGGTCAGTGGATTATACTCGACCACACGATCGTGAATGATAAGACAGTAGGCTGTCGTGTTGGGAGCCACGTTGCGTTTGCAATCGAACTCTACGCGAACGTCCACGGTGCCGCTCTTCGTCGACTCGTTCTGACGCGAGCAATCGATCACCGCGAACGGATTTTTCAGGAAGTCGCGCGGCGTTAGAAACGCGCCGTCGCGCTCACACCCGTAGTACGATTTTCGAAATTTCACGTACATGTCGTACAGCACGGCGACTCTCTTCTTCTCGAAATCTAAGTTCATGTCGTCGTAGGGATAAAATTCCGAATTTAGATACAGCTTCACGTCCGTGAGATTACCGTTGTCGAACTCGGAGGCGCGTTTCAACAGATTGTTGTGCCTCTCGGTCTGCAGCGCGAAAATGACGTATCGCGGTTTCTCCAGCTGCGTCGCCGCTTTCACGGCCCACGAATGTTTGTTGGTGTTCGGCAGCAGGGGATACTCGTACAGATCCCACGAGCGAAACCCCATGCTCAGATATCGCCCGCTCTCCAGTGTTCGCAAAAGCGACAATTTATTCACGTCGTTGAGCATCACGTGCGGCATTCGCCACTGTATCTTCGACAGAGTGATCTTGGGATCCTTGTTGCGATTCGTCACGATGGAATTGGCGTCGCTTCGCGAACGTATCAGAACGAGCTCGTGTCGCGCGTTTATCACCACGCGTTTGTAATCCTCGCAGAAACCCAGAAGCGTGTTAAGGGGCACGCAAAAGTTGAAATCGCCGAACCTGATCTCGGGATCGTCGCTGCTCCATCCCGCGTTTCGTAGTCTTTTGCTCCTCTCGGCGGTCAGCGACACGAGACACTTGATCGTACTGGTCACTCCGACGTTTCTGTTCCTGTCGATCTCCACGCCGTTGAGCTCGTATCTGATCTCGTCGAACATGAACGCCACGCAATTGCTGTCCAGACTCGTGTCGTTCTCTGGAAGATCGTCGGTGAGCGTTCCCTCGACGTAGAGAAAACTCTCGCTGGGCAGCGTGTACAAATCTTGCTGCTGTATCGGTATTCGTATCTCGTCGCTATGTCCGAGCGAGGTGTTGGCGTACGGATTATACGTGTGAGTCTCGATCTTGACGATGCGATCGTCGAAGATCGGCTCATCCCCGATACTCAGAATGTCGGCCATAGCCGTTTCTCACGGCGAAACCCAAGGATCGCAGAAAAGCTACGTTCTCGGCGCTCAGTCCGTTTCTCCTCCTCCCTCTCGCTTCGTACGCTCCTCTCGCGGGTGCGACGGCGGATGTGCTCTTCCGGTCTGTCACCGACGACTCGTTCAGAACGAGCATGTCTCACTCGCGCGCATATCACTCAATGTCTTCTGCGCCTCACGTGCAACCGAACCGTTACCTCCTCCCCGCGAAAATCGATCAATCGACCGATCTGATCCACGACGCGCACCGTTATATCGGTGACGCTCCGCGCGATGACCGGGAGATAAATGATCTGCGTCGGAGTCTCCGACAGCTTATATCCCGGTGGAACGTTCGGCGCGAATTCGTGCACGGTGTGCACCGGTTTACCGTCGCTGTAAGCTCCCGCGGTGACGTTGCACTCCACGCGAATGACGTTCACGCGCATGATGTTCACGGGTCCGTCGGACGCGTACCATTTTTTCGGTTCTAGCGTGCGAAACGCCGAGAAACCCAGCAGAGAGCCAATGTTGTTCGGTTTGGTAAAATTGACTCTGTAGGCGCACCTGATCTCGCTTCTCATGGTATTCTCGTTAGCGCGGAGAATTATCGAGCGTTCGCCCTCTTTGTCGTCGTCGTCGTTGTCGTCGACGTATATGTAATCGTCCTCGGCGTGCTCGGAGCTGCCGCGTCTGCGAAGAATAGCCGATCGCAGATATCTCTCTATAGCGCGCAGTTCGTAAGATCCCTCGGGAATAACGATCGCCAGATCCTCGGTGTCGAAGTAAAACGTATTGTTGGTAGAGTCGATGTTCGGTATCGTGTTGTACGTCTCGAAATTCGCGAGACCTATCTCGTATTCGCCGTCGCTCAGATCCAGGGCGGGGAAGTAGCTCGACGTGAGAACGCTGTTCTTCCCGGTCAACGTGAGAGTCAGCGACATGACGACTCAAAGACGCTTCCAATCGATCTCTCGCAGAAATCGCAGACACAGCTGACCGCAGATGCTCTGATCGAATCTCTGATACGACCGACGATTGTACGCGACGTTCGCGTCACGTCCGAGATATCGCTCGAGTTCCCCCGGGGGTCGAAGATTTCCGAAAGCGTCGAAGTAGACCGCGCTGTTTCCCTTCTTCGCGTAGGCGACCCAGTGCGCACCCGGGCCCACCGCGTCGTCGAGATTCACGATTCCGCTCTCGTTGCGACGCGCTCTCGTCGGCAGCGCGTCGCGCATAAACACGCCCCTGAAGTAAGGTATTCGCGAACGGCGCGCGATCCGATTCAGCTGCTCGTCCGTCGTGACACCGGACGCCGGGAGATCTAACGTCACCGGCGTCTCCTTACGCGAGATTTTTTTTTACTCCTTCTCGCTCTTCTGGTCGTCGCGCCGCTACCGCGTTTGTACGGCGCCAGATACAGCCCGCGACCCTCCAGCGCGCGATTGTGACGCGTCAGCTCCTCGAGCTGGCGTCTGGCGGCCTTGCCGTCGTTCACGGCCTTGGCCACCCCAGCCGCTCCACCGATCAAAGATCCGAGAGCTCCCAGCATCGGTAGAAGGGGCAAGAAACCTCCGCGTTTCGCCGCTGGGAGAACTCTCTTCCTGGTCGTGGTTCTCCTCTTCTTTCTCACACCCATGCCTAGCTTCGTTTTTGCTTTCATAGCAGCCCATACGGCGGCGGCGGCGGTTCTCTCACCGAGGGTCGCGTCGCTCGCCGAGACGCGCTCGCGCGCTCTCTCAGCGAGCGCCCGATCGGCGACGTGTCGATCGGCGAGGTCGCTGTTTCGAGAGTAGGCGACGTCGTGCTCGCGACACGCCGCGTCCAACGGATTGACGCCTCGATCGCCGCGCGCTAGTCGTTTCGCGAGACGAGTACCTGGTCCGCAGAACTGATAGCCGGGAAAGTGCAGCTCGAAGGGGAGCGCGTTTATCGCCCTGTTCAGCAGTCCGCCGCCGACGCTCCGTTTCGCGCGCGACATTCGCCGCGCGATCGCTGGACGACCTCGCGCTTGTCCGTCGGTAAGGGAGACATCGCGATCACTGCGCGAACGATCGGTCGTTCGCGCGTATAAATAAAACGAGCGCGCACGCGCGCGATACGCGACAGATGCGATTCGTGAGACAATCGACGACGATAGGCGTGCCTAATCTCGATCGCAAGACGCGACTGGGATCGGGTCTAGCGGTCAGAGAGACGCGCCGACACGGCCCTCTGCTGCCGAACGCGATACGCTGCGTCATCTGTGGGCCCTCCAATTGCGGTAAGACGTAACGTCTTGATAAGTCTGTTGGAAAGTCCGAACGGACTGCGTTTCGAGAACGTGTACGTGTACTCGAAATCTCTGCATCAACCGAAGTATCGATACCTCGAGAGACTGCTCGAATCGATGGACGAGATCGGTTATCACGCGTTCTCCAACAATCGGGACGTCGTGCCGCCGAGCGAGGCGCTCCCCGATTCGATATTCGTCTTCGACGACGTGGCCTGCGACAAGCAAGACGCGATCAGGGAGTACTTCGCGATGGGTCGACACTCGAACATCGATTGTTTCTATCTCTGTCAGACGTACGCTAAGATACCGAAGCACCTGATACGCGACAACGCCAACATGCTGATTCTCTTCAGACAGGACGGCACAAATCTGAGACACGTGTACGACGATCACGTGAACCCCGATATGTCGTTCGAGGATTTCCGCGCGCTGTGCGGCGAGTGTTGGCGACGCAGGCACGGGTTCGCGGTGATAGACAAGGACAGCGCGCTGCAAAACGGCAGATACAGACGAGGATTCAACGACTTCGCCGTGCTGTAGATCGATCAGTCGGGAACGATGAGCGGCGCGGAGATAACCTCGAAGGACGCCGTCGAGCGGGAGAGAACCGCGAGGGAGATCGCCAAGACGCGCGCTTCGATTCGCAAGAAATACAGAGCGTTGAAAACCGGCAAGATCGAGAGCGAGATCGCTCTCGAGAGGCAGTTCAAGCCGATCGTCGATCCGCTGAAGCAGATCGCCGAACGCGGAGGCGAGCCCGAGGACGACGGCGTCGTCGTTAAGAAGAAGCGCGAGGAGAGCGACGACGATGGAGAAATCGCGCGGGAAACGAAGCCCAAGAGGAAACGCTCGAGCGCCGCGTCGGATATGCTCGCGATTCGTTCCGCGCCTCTGGAACCGCGGAGGTTGTCGAGCATCGCGGTTCGATCCAGCACGCCTCTGGAACCGCGGAGGTTGTCGCTGAGGGAGGAGGAGGACGTCTTCCAGTCGCCGCAGCCCTCTCTCGAAACGTCCATCAGAGAGGCTCTGCAAACGCCGGAGGGTCGCGAGGATCTGCAAAAGAGTCAATTGGGACCCCTGGGAAAGAGATACGTGGACGCTCTTTTCTTCGGCGGGGACGCGATCGATCACGTTTACGGCGTGTACGTCGCGGACGACGGCCCGATGCTCGGCGACAAACGGTTCGATATGCGCGCGGACGATTCCGTGATCGTGAACGGGGTGACGTACAAGGGTACGCCCGGCTTGTACGAGTTGATCTTCAAGAGACACCCCGATGACGCGATCTACACCGAGAATGACCTACACAAGTATCGAAGTCTGCTGTTGGCGACGAACGCTCATAAACGCGGTCATAAAGCTGAGAATGCTATCAAGGGTAACAAAGGGCACAAGTACGTGAACATCATCGCTCCGCTCGTCACCCGCGGTAGAATCGGCAGCACTAGAAAAGGCGCCGGCGTGACCGGTCTACCGTCGAACATGAGATTGAATCGCAACAAAATAGATTACGTTCACTGGGACGATCCAAACGAAATCGTAGATCGTCTTCGACTGCTCGACGCCTCTCGTCGAGCCGGCAACAACGCTCACGACAACGAGATTCTGTCGATAATCGAGGAGCTTCGAGAGGCCGAGCTGATCATAAATTGAACCGTCGCGACGATCTCGACGGCAGTGCGACGATGTCGGTGAACAAGTTCGGAATGTCTCTGGAGAGACGCGGCAACGGTGACGGACCCGCGACGGGAAGATTGCGGTCCTCGATCGAATCCTTGCGAAACTACGTGCGCGACAGCGCGCTCTGTTCGGAGCAGGACTCCTTCGACGCGAAGAAGCGCAAGATTCGACACGTGGGCGCGCCGGAGTGGGACGCCGACGCGACAAACAAGAGCTACGTCGAGCGCGGGCTCGGGGATCTGAGACGCGAGATCGAGACGTTTCGCGCGAGAACGAGCGAGGCGTTGTTGGCGACGAGAGAGGAGGTGAACCTTTCGAACACTCTCGCGAGCAAGGTGGCCACTTTGAAGGACAACGTCGAGCGCGGGATCGCGAATGTCAGAGAGGACCACGAGAGAACGAAGCTGGCGGTGAGAAAAGATGCGGAGAGTCTGACAGCGGCGAGGAAAGAGGTGGACGGTTTGACGGCGGCGTTGAAAAAGGAGATCGACGGTTTGACGGCGGTGAGGAAAGAGATTGACGGTTTGACAGCGGCGTTGAGAAGAATGAACGCGACGGCGAAAAACGAGGCAAAATCGTTGTCGGCGGTGAAAAAAGAGGTGAGCGAGATAAACAGCGGCGTGAACGGACTCAAGGTCGCGTTGAGCGATCTCGCGAGCTCTTCCAAGACGACCGAGACACGGCTGGACAAGGAGTTGCGGCGATTGGAGGAGAAAACGGCCACCAAGGAGTCGCTCGAGAGAGAGATAGCGACGCTGAGAGCGGAGGTTCGCGAGACCAGGGGCGCGCGCGCCGGCGCAAAGGATGAAGAGGCGAGCATACTGGAACTCAACCGTCTTTTGAAGAACAAGAGCTACTCGAACTCGTGAGAGAGAAAGACGATGAGCGCCGAGAAGCGATGACTCGCGCGAGAGCTGCACGCACCGGCGCGAAGAAACTTCCCGCGGCGTCGCGTCGTGGTGCGCGGTTACGACGATCTGTGGCAGGCCGACGTGGTCGAGATGCGTCCGTACGCGCGACACAACAAGAGTCACAACTACATTCTAACGGTTATCGACGTGCTGAGCAAGTACGCGTGGGCCTTGCCGCTCAAGAGCAAGAGCGGAAGCGAGGTGGCCGCGGCTCTGTCGAGGATATTTCGCGAGAACGCGCGGTTTCCGAGGAATCTGCAGACGGACGAGGGAAAGGAGTTCTACAACGCCGACGTGCGAGAGGTCATGAGGAAGCGCGACATAAATCACTACTCGACGTACTCGGTGATGAAGGCGTCGGTGGTGGAGAGATTCAATCGCACGCTCAAGAACGACATGTGGAGACTCTTCACGCTCAACGGATCGTACGCGTGGCTCGACGCGCTGCCGAGTCTGCTGTCGGATTACAACCGTCGCAGACACCGAACGATCGGGATGCGTCCGGTGGACGTGACACCCGCCGTCGCCGAGAGACTTCTGTCCACGGTGTACAGTCGCGCGAAGATCGCCGCTCCTGGCAGATTCAAGGTCGATGACCCGGTGCGCGTCAGCAAGTTCAAGACGGTGTTCGAGAAGGGCTACACCCCGAACTGGACCACCGAGATCTTTCGCGTCGCCAAGGTGCAACGGACCAATCCCGTGACGTATCTGCTGAAGGACTACCGCGGGGAGCCCGTGGCGGGAGGATTCTACGAGCACGAGCTGCAGCGCGCGTCCAACTCCGACGTTTATCTCGTGGAGAAGGTGCTGCGCAGACGAGGCGACGAGGTGTTCGTGAAGTGGCTGGGAATGGACGGGTCGCACAACTCTTGGATAAACAAGGCAGCCGTGTTGTAAAATATATTTATGTATTTATTTGTAAATAAAGTGTACATACGATATCTCTTATTTTCTTTCGCAAGCTTCCCTTCCGTGTATCTCGAAACGCGAAAAAAAGTTTTGCGCGCATCGACGGAAGAATTCACGACAACGGGAATCTCGCGTCGAGGCGCGAAAAGTTCACGCGCGGCAACGGGAAACCTGCCCGGATTCGTTGAAAATTCGTCGAAGGGGTCCGAATCGCCGAACACCCCCGTCACCGAGAACGAGGAAAACGCAGAAAACCGTTTTTCGATCCGAGCGAAAAAATACGCGCATCCGCGAGACCGTAGCCTCTCGTCGATCTTTTCTACGTTATTGTTGTTCTCGTTTCACGCATACGCAAACGCTACTCGACGAATCCTCCGATCCGCCAATAAACCAACCGCATCTCGCGTTCGCGAAAAAAATGCATTTCCCTTAGGGTGAGTCAGAGTTTCATACGTTGTTTGTTGTCCGATCCTCCAAAATTCAATTTCGATACGCACCGCGCGACGCGCGTTTTTCGCGGCAATCGGGAATTGAGAGATGGGGATAGAGAGCGCTCCCGCGCGGAACGCGATACGTCGCGAGCGAAACAGGAGCTTGATCGGAAGATCGGAACGGAAATCCCTACGAGCGACTGTGTTACACCAGAGTTTGTCTCCTCAGCCCGGTATTTAGAACAGATATTGTACACGTTCGAACTATCTTTATAGTCAAAATTCGCAATGCAAAATCTCGCGATTGGAAGTTAGCAAATTTCGGATTTTCAGATACTCTTGCCATTCTTAATGCGGAAGAGGCGCGGAGGCAATGATCGCTAAACCAAATTTCTCGCGAAAATCACTAGCGCTTGCATGTTTTTTATGAGCCGAATAGAGGAGCTGGATAAAAAATTCAGGCTGATAACCGAAATTAGCAATCGACCCATAAAAAACATGCAAGCGCTAGTGATTTTCGCGAGAAATTTGGTTTAGCGATTATTGCCTCCGCGCCTCTTTCGCCTATCTCTGTCGGAAGTTTCCTTCCTTCCGCATTAAGTATGGTAAGAGTATCTGAAAAAACGCAATTAGCGGTAACTTCCAATCGCGAGATTTCGCGTCGTAAATTTTGACTATAAAAAAGAACGGAGTGTTCGCACGTGTATAATATCTGTTCGAAATACCCGGGCTGAAGAATCACGCGAGACAAATTCGAGTGTAACACCGTAACTGGTGGAGATTTCCGTTCCAATTTTTTTGTTTCAGCTCCTACTTCGAAGGTGACATATCGCGTCCTGTACGTGGTACTTATATATAGCTACTCCCCAATTCCGCAGATCGCAGCAAAAAAATACACGCGTCTCACAACACGTATCGAAATTGAATTCTTTGGTTGAACCGAACAACGGACAACGTACACGAAACTGTGACGCACCCTAAAGGTGATGAACCTTTTGCAAGCGCGAGACACGGTTGCCTCATTGGCGGATAGAACGATCGGCCGAGTAGCCTTCGCGTATGCGGATAAAACAGGAACAATAATAACATCGAAAAAAGCGAGGAGAGGCCGCGATGAATCGGACGCGCGTATTTTTTCGACCGCGTCAAAATACAGTTTTCCGCGTCGTCCCCGCCTTCGGTGACGAGAGGGTTCGTCGATTCGGACTCCTCCGACGAGCTCCCCCGCGAAGCGAGACAAGTTTCCCGTTGACGCGAGTGAACCTTTTCGCGTTTCGAGATATACGAATAACGCTACGGAGAATCGTCGAGGTACTCGCAAAAGCGGGGATCAATTTTCGAGAGATATCCTCAAGAACGCTGAAATTCTTTTCATTTTTTTATCTTTGATGACACGAGGTTTATTGTCTCGACAAAACTGAAAAAGCTTTACTCAATTGTTTTTAGAAGACACTAAATCAAACGTGCCAAAGGTTCGCGCGTGGAGACAATAAACCTCGTGTCACGAAAAATAAAAAAAAAGTAGAGAGGATTCCAGCGCTTCCAAAAACATCTCTCGAAAACCGATCCCCGTCTTTGAGCGTATCTCGGTGATTCTCTATGGCATTATTCGTATATCCACCTCCCTGTAAAACTGCGATAATAATATAATAATAATATAATAATAACAATAATAAACTCTTCACGCCTCCTCCTCGCGCGGTATCCCGTAATGTCCCCACGGGAGAGTGTCGAACGAGCCGGGAACGACGAACCGCTTGTCGTCGTGGGGGCTGAGAGCGAGCTTCCGCTCGGACACGGTGCGCACCTGGTGCAACCTCGAGCGGATGCACGATTGACGCCTCGACTGCTCCAGCGAGTCGTTGAGACATCGCATGTAGTCCTCGAACGATATCGTTCTCGCGACCACGTTCCTCTTGACGCCCTTCACCTTCTTCGTGTCGCTCCTCCCCGCTACCCTCGTGGCGTACATCTTCGACCTGAGCCCCACGAACTCGGTCATGACGGCGCCGTCGTTCTCGTCCTTCATGAGGCCCGGTATCTTCTCGTTCGCGCGCGGCATGCCGTACGCGTTGGTCTCGGGGTAACCGCTCGTGTCGAACCTGGCGATGTCGCGTTTCACGTCCTCGTACGCGTCGTCGCACTCGAGGAGATATATGAGACTGTCGGTGTCCGTGTACATTATCTTGCACCTCTCGCCGTGCAACGGCGCCATGTAGTCGTAATGAAAATCGTACACGCGCGTCTTCGATATCTCGAGAACGCACATCCCGACGTAGATCGGCTTGCCGAGCATCACCTCGAGCCTGCGCAGCTCGACGGCGACGAGATCCTCCGCGAAGACGCTTCGGCTGTGAAAGCTCGGTCTCGCGATCAGAGCCTCCGCGCCGTATCTCCCGTCCCAGCGCGTCACGAGGCGCACGTCCACGTGTTCTCGCACGTTCTCCATGGTCTTACCGAAGACCGCGTTGTTCATCAACTTGTAGAGATTCCTCTCGAAGTCGTTGCTCGCGCGAGTTCTGAATCCCGTGTTGAGCTCGATGTACCCGCGAAGCCACGCGGATTGCGCGAACCGCAGAACGCGGTGAATCCTCGTGACGAGCAATCCGTGTCGCGCGCATTGCTGCAGATTGCGGTAGTGCAACACGTAACGCGACTTGTCGAGCAGCGTGGCGAGGAGCTTGTCGCACCGTTTTCCGGGAGGCTTGTCGCGCGTCGGGCAGAACGGCAGGTCCTTGTGAGCGTCGTGGAGCTCTCGCGGATACGCGAGGTCGACCTCCAGGATGTAGCCGATAGCGGAATCTGACGTCACGGACGTTACGTCGAAGCTCTCCGGGTCGTCGACCCACCGAAACTCCGCGTACGGCAACGGCTCGCGCATCGCCCAGCCGTACAGATTGTTCACGTCGAAGTACATGAGATACGTCGACGGTCTCGACGGGTCGTGCGACGGCGCGTACCTGTTGTTGGCCCGCGCGTACCTGTTCGAACATTGGCTGAGACCGCCGCGCACGCCGCGCTCCACGAACAACGCCATATCGATGTCGGTCAGCAGTTCCAATCGCACGCCCGTGTATCTCAGCATAGCGTCCCACGCGTGTATCCCGGTAGAGTGTAATAATGCGCCGGATCCAACTCGTAGCTCTCGACGCAGGTGTCGCGAAAATTCTCGAAGACGTCCGCCAGAAGGAGCACGTCTGTCTTCAGGTACAGATCGCTGTACTCGCCGAGATTCTCGACGCGGAAACGCCGCCAGACGTTGCGCGCGTGCTCGTAATCGCTATCGCTCGCGGTCTCTCCGGTCAACGAACTGTAAAAGTCCGTTTGCGGCGGTAACTCCGTCTCCAGCAGCTTGTCGAGACTGTCGACGTACTCGTACGGAAACACGCCTTTGCGCGTGAGCAGGTCGAAATCCCCCGCGCTGAGCTCCGAGAACTCCGACCGCGCGATTCGCATCTCGCTCTTGTCGAGATACGACGCCAGTCTCTCGAGACTCTCGCTGAGAAATCTGAACGAATCCACGAATCGCAGCTTCGCGCAATTTTTCCATCCGTCGCCCGACGCGTCCTTCACGTGCTTCGTGAACGATATGTACGTCTCCTTGGTGATCGGCAGCAGATCTATTCTACCCTCGAAACCGTTGGCCAGATCCCTGATGACGAAGTGAGCGTCGTAACCCGACAGATTGTGAAAAAACACCGGAATGACGTACGAATCTCTGTAATTCAAGTTGCAACGCGGATGCGCGGGACCTCTGTAACGTCCGGTGAGATGACTGTGATCGCGCGCGCGCTGATCCTCCGATCCGAACGGCCTCTCGCACACGTGGCAAAGCGGCGCGCTCCAAAAATCGCGTAACTCTTCCTGAGTCAGTTCCGCCATGGTCACGTTGGTGGAGAGAAACGTCTTCGCGCGACGCGCGATATTGTTGAGCTCGCCGACGAACCACGACAGGCAGTCCTCGCCGCGACGAGATCTGTACGCGGACGGGATCTCCTCGTGCGCGGAGCACAGATAATATCCCACGCTGAAGGCTCTGTGACGCTGATAGACGTAGCTGTTGACGTTAGCCGCGTCTATCTCTCCCTCCTTTTCCAGCACGCACTCGAGATCGGCGTACACCGCGAAGGGAAGTCGCTCCTTTCTGTTGTGATTGCGAAAGAAGAGCCATTTGTCGTCGTCGCTCGGGAGAACGATGGCGCAATCGTTCATCCTTCCGCAGTCGACGCTGTGAGCGGCCAGTTTCTCGCTCGTGTAAAAGTAGTGCAGACATCGATCGCACACGTGCATCCTCCTCCGGACTCTGTTCAGCTGACTTCCCAACAATCGCGACAGATCCCTTATGCACGCGAAATGACCAACGTTCGCGCGGTTGCGCGAATCCGGCAGATACAGCAGATTGACGTGTCTGTCCTTCTTGTCGTCGGTGAGCCGCAGAGGAACGATCACGTTGCCCTTCCGCCCTTCCTCTCTCTCGCTGAAAACGTTGACGGACACGTCGTTGAGTCGCTCGAACCTCGAGATCTGTCTCAGAGTCACGGGAAACTCAATCCCGTCGAGATTCAATTTCGTCGCATAGTGGGGGTACGCGGAAGACCTGTTCACGTGACTCTTAACGGGGTACAGAGAAGCGACCACCGCCCACGCGAAACACGCGTTGTCGTTGGAGCGCACGTTGACCACCGCGCGTTTCGCTCTCAAGCGTAGCGGTATCTCCACCCAGCATCCCACGCGCATAGGATTGCACTTGTTCACGTTAACCATCAGATTCAATATGCGCGACAACGCCCAACCGCTGTCCCGCTCCTGAAACTCGTCCAGATCGGCCAGAGTCGCGTCGACCACGTATCTGTCGTACCACTCTCGCAGATCGGACGTGAGGAAGAGCTGACGATTCCTCGTGGCGACGCTCTTGACGGCGGCTCGGGCGTTCGCGACAAACTCGCCGTTGAAAACGGTGTTGACCTTCAGGCACGCGTGTCTCTCGAGATTGACGCGCACCCGATCGACCACCGTGTCCCTCGCGTCCTCGAGAAATCGCCGAGGCTCCAGATAACTCGAGTTTATCACCGCGCCTGTCAGCACGCGATTCTCGAAGGCCGTTTCGATCTCCGCCCACGAGAACCCTCTCCGATCGCCGTAACCGGCACCCACGCGCGCGAAACGCCGTCGCAGGGCGTCTCTCGCGCCCTCCAGAAGAGCGATTCGAGTGGCCAGAGAGGTCACGGTTCCGGTGCGCCTCGGCTCTCGCCTGTCTCGACAACTCTCGCGCAGAGACTCCAGACTCTCGTCGCACCGTCGTTCCCACGCGCGATACGCGTCCAGCGAGTCGACGCCTCTCGCGCGTTCGACGAGATCGCGATCCTCCTCCTCCGTCATGTCGAGCGTCCCAGTTCGGTGATCAACCACGTGGTCCAACCCCAACTGTCCACGGGTATGTCCAATCTGACTCTTCGAAGAACTTCCCCGCGACTCTCGCGGATCGTCGCACCACCCCTCACCTTCCTTCTCGAGTATCTCGGAATTTTAATCTCGTAGACCCGCGCTCTGTTACTGCAAGCCAGCATCGTCTCTATCCACAATTCCTCTCGCGGACACCGAAAACCTATCTCTCTTCTGAGACTGTACGTGGTTGAATTCCATCGAGCGTTCTCTCTCTTGGCGACCTTTTGAAAACGAGAAACTACCAACGGAGGAGTGGAACGGAGCAAAGAATCGTCGCTGGAGTCGCTGTCCGGTATCACCTCGTAGCAATAGATGTCGTCGACACCACCGTCCATCGATCGCGCGTCTCGAGCGAGTCGTTCGAGCGTCGAGACGTCCCGCGTTTTATACGCGAGACCTCCCCAGAAACCTCGAAGGGGGAGACGCCGTTGTCGCCCTCGGTCACCTCGATTTCCGCCGAAGAAGGATGCGCCGTAATCGCCCCGATAAACCTCGACTCTAGGGCGCGTCGTTATCGCTCGACGAGCTCACCGCGGCGACTTCCGTTCGAGGAGCGCGCGCTCGGGGATGACCGCACCGCTCGTCCTTGAGAGAAAAAAAACCCCGTCGTCGCCACCCCGATAAAACCCGACTCTAGGGCGCGTCGCTATCATCGCCCGACGCGGCGGCCAGCCCCGATAAAACCCGACTCTAGGACGCGTCGCTATCGCGCGACCTCGCGACTCGCGCGCCCGAGCGCGCCAGCGCCCGGGGAGAAAATCTCCTGGGCGCGGGGAGGTCCGCTCCTCTGCGGTAAGGGGAAAGAAATCTTTCCCCGCAGCCCCCACCAGCGGTAAAATCTCCTGGGCGCGGGGAGGTCCGCTCCTCGGCGGAAAGGGGAAAGAAATCTTTCCCCCGCAGCTCCCACCTGACCCGCGCCCACCGCTTACGGCTTCCCCCACGCCCCGCCGCAGCCCGTCCCGACCCCCCGGAATTCGCTCACTGGGCCTAAAACCCACTACTGTTTATCTACTATTGCGACATATGATTTAGATTATTAGCGCGATCTCAAATCGCGTTGGTTAAAAAAACCTAATTTCTTTATATTATATAGACTACGCTTACACGGCGGCTTATAATCTGGTTTTATAACTACCGTATACTATCTGATCCAAAACTTTTCTGTTTCTTATCATAAAGATTATTTAAATATAAGACACTTTTGTACTCTATAAATTTGAATTAATCTCTTTCAATATATAGGGAAAAGGTGTCCAAAATAATCCCTCGAGGTAAAATAATCCCCACCGATTTTAACGAAAATAATAGCGCCATTGCGCGGACATATTAAGAGACTTCTTCGGAGGAATTAGCACGTCAATCGAGTGTAATGGCGGGTCGCGTCGACGCGCCGTCAAGTTTTTAAAAATATATATATAAAATTTGCCAATCTGATGTAAGGTAAGAGTGATTTTGATTACCGGGCAAAATACATTTATGCATGATTATCATATTCTATTATTACTGTTGTACTTCAGCACTATCTATTGTAAGTTTATGTTTTCATAGTGATTTAAATGCCGCGCTTAATTTTAGGTAAGGTTTTAATATCAAAATGGAAAAATGTCATTTGGGGCAAAATGATCCTTCCCATCGTGTACAAAATGATCCCAGGATTATTTTACCCCAGCCTTTTTGTTACTTGTGCTAAATGATTATTCTTGTGACTTTTGTATTTCCAATCCCTTTGGTAAATAGTTTTATCATTTTATAATTCTATATATTTTTATTTTATTTTATTTATTCCATTTTTTAAATAATGTTATAATTTTTATTTATTCGACATTTATAGTTTTATCTAATGTTAAACATTTTTAATTTAATTTTGTGTATAAATTTTAATTACATTAATTATAATATGTTTTTTTAATGTACTGACCTATTTTTGTGTAATAATCCCTAGGGATCATTTTCTTCATACCCCAGGGATCGTTTTGGACACCCCTGGTACCAAATAATCCTTTTACAAGTATTTAGTAAATTAACAAGTAACTATGTATCTAGCAGCATTAATTCAAAACTCTATTTAATTAATTGTAGTTAAACACCCAAGCAGCATTTTTCGGTTAACTTTCCGACTAAGGACTACTTTTTTACTAATCACAACGTTGAAAGCGGTCCAAAAAAGTTATAAAATGTAAACTTATAATTAAAAGATAATACTAACGTTTTTTGGACGTTGTCTTAACGTCAAAATTACGACGTGCTTTTTTTATCACTTTTCCAACGTCAAATTTGAAATGGTTTAAGTCCTAATACCCGACGTTAAGTTATTTAACGTTCGCCTGACGTCATACTCTGCACCAAACTTTTCGAGCGACTTCAATACGTAATTTCCAACGTAAACCAACGTTTTGTTATCAAACGTTGTAAAACGCTAACGTTGTGAAACGTCGCCTGTGGTCATTTCTGACTAACGTTAAGAAATCGCGAGAAATGGTAACAAATTCTGCCTAAAATACCGTTGGCTTCCCACTGATGTGGCACGGGCTCAATTTCTTGTGATTCTTTTATGTACACTACTTTGAAATGATCCATTGAATCGAAATATCCAGAACTCGCTGTCGAAAATCAAACTTGTCAGACAAAGACGACGCAGGATCTGCGTCAAAATCTCAAAAAATTTTAATCGGCTACCCGTCGGAACACGCCCATACCCGTACGCGCTGCTATCCACGAGCAGGCGAGACACGTCCGAACACGCCGAAGTCTCGCAAGGAATGAAGGAACTCGCACAGAACATATACAAATGGAACTCGGTTCAATCGGACTGACGCTTAACGCTATACCGCCATAACCATAACCTAGATCACCATAGATGGTATTGCATAGGTCGGATTTGGTTAAGATGTACGACGCATTCGCAAATCTAGTATAGAATTTTGAACTAATCGATACTTTATCGACATGTTAAGTCAGTTTGGCGACCTTGTTAAGACTTTTAGTCAATATAGGTACAATTTTGCCTACAGTGGTATACCACTTAGTTTGCAAAAGTCTGAAAAAGTTCGTTATTTTATACGAGAAGACAAATCTTAGTAGAATTTATCGCACCTATTACTACGTAAAGTTTGATATAGTGTGGAACGCTGACTTCGCCATTTTCATTCCTCAAAGAGGAAGGCAAATAATCCGCCATTTTCCAGTATATTTAGATTTATATTTTTTAACGCATTTTATTAACAATTTAAAGCATTTAAATAATATCTGTTGTTAAAGTTTTGACAACATGTTTATTCTTAAATTAATTTTGATGAAAAAAAATAAAAATCTACATTTTGAAAATTTTTGTTATTTAATAGAATATTTAGTAAATTGGAATATTTTAGAAGGGATTCGTCTAATTTCGACCTATCATTTCCACATTTATCAATAAAGTGGGTTTCGTTATAAATTTTCAGTGCTAGGTTCGTGTATTTATGGCAAAATTACAATAGTATCAAAGACTGCGTAAACTATATTTTCCTCTAAAGCCATTTTATTTGTGCCAAATTGATAAGTACGTATTATGTTACATTTATTACACCAATGCCGTCATATGGTTTGAATGGAAGCACGAAAACTACACCTAAAATATTACGTTGTGAAAAAATAACCTCAGGTCTAGCAGAGTGTACAAATCAAAGTTTACAAAAATTACTTACACCAACGTTAAAACTGGTGGAAAAAATGTAACCTTAATTTAACTTATATAAGTCGGATCCCGACGTTGGTACAACCTAAATTTGATTCCCCAAATTAGTGTAAAAGAGGGTTTAAACGACGTTGCGAAAACGTTGGTTACCAACGTTAAGTGTGTTTATCTTAACGTCGGGCGGACGTCAAAATGCTGCTTGGGCAACCACTAAACCAAAAACCATTAATGATTTAAACAGAGACACATTATTTCATGCCATTTATTGATATCTCCCTTAAGGAGATCATTTTGGACACCTTTCCCCTACAATAGGATAAACACACCCAATATCGTATAGCACGTGATATTGTATATGGCAATATGGCATTATATGGCACCTAAGCGTTACACTCTATTGGAAACCGACGGAAGTAGTTCCCTGATGTTTGCTGAGAGACATATTGTACTTTCGGCGATATTCATCAAGCACGTGTAGCACAAGAAGCGTCTGTTCCGAATTTAACCTCGTGAACATTTGCAAGGTGTTACAAGAGAACTATATATGTCTAGTGAAGTAAGGTAAGTGGACAATGTATGTATTATATAAGTAGTCATTAAAATAGTATAAACAATGACATATAACGGTTAGTTTATTTATTTGAACGTTATACAAGTCTCGATGGATGATTTTATGTCATGGCGCATGGGTACTTGAAACCGTATACGACTGATTCTGATTGTGATGAGGACGATGCCGTATGCATATTATGCAGAAAAAGATATAAAAATGATACACATGGTGAAGAATGGGTGCAATGCATTGTTTGTCATCGTTGGGCCCACGTAGAATGTGGGATTGTTGAAGAAATTTTTACGTGTGCAAACTGCGCAAGAAATAATTAACTTTCGAGGGTAATAACTGACAACATTAATAAATAACCTGCACTGTAGTTTTTTATGTTTACTTCTATATATCGTACAATAAAATTTACCGCGATTTTATCTGCTTATTTAAAATTGTTTTTCTACATATACGATATTAAGTACCATTTCTTTAGGATCGTGATTTTTCCATTTTATGGTTTTTTTGATTATAGCTATATCACATCTTAGTATATCGATACCGCAGTTTCATATATTGTTTCTTAAATAAATTGCGAAGAAAATGAGACATATTTGATATAAAAATACTAATTCCTCTATTTTCTACAAGAGTTTAAAATTAGGTATACGATATTGGGTGCGTTTAGCCTATACTAGAAATTGTAATTTAAGTATCAAAAGAAGCTCCTATTTAAATGATTGATCATTATGATCAAAAGAGGAAATATTTTGGATCGGATATTATACGGTAGTTATTAAATCGGATTATAAGCCGCTGTGTAAACACTGTGTAGTCACAGTTAATCTAACAAGTAAATATTAAATTATAATTACATTTTCTCGATTCTAGTACTTTTTTCCAGTGTAGTTAACGAGTTATTAATTAATACCTCTGAGCGAACAAGCGCATGAGAAGCGGTAGGCCGGACTCGGCAGGCATGTAAAATGATGCGGGGCGTGCGGCAAGCGGTGAGCGACGCGTGACCATGCCCCTCGCCACTCGCTGCGCGCCACGCATTATTTTACGTGCCTGCTGAGTTTGGCCTATTTCTTGTTTCTCGGAAAAAATCTTCTCTTTCCTATCTATTTTTGCGAATAAGTTATAGTATTATTTTATTCTATAATACAAACAAAATACTTGCTGAAGAAACATTTCCGGTGTAATAGATAATTTTAGAGATGTTATGGTAATTATCCACTTTAGGGGACACCCCTCCAATAATTTTGACCTTGACATATGTTGTCAAGGTCACCCTCTTGAGTGATCTTCAGAAGGTTTTAGTTGGCGGCCATTGTTTATTAAGTTATTAACAGAAAAAGTTGAAAAATATAGCAGTTATTTTGAGTATTAAAAGACATAAACGACTAATATGTATGTGGAAATAGTACCTATATAAACGAAGGAAAGTTATTTAAAGCAGTGAATTGATACATTAAACAGCTTCCTTTTGTTAATGCAGAGAATAGATGGTATAGAAAGGTATATATACATATATATACATACATATACAGGGTGTTACTAAAAGAGCGGACACTAACTACATAGCGGTATTCCTTGTCAAAAACTGAGTCGAAAAGTCCTGAACCACTTTTTTCTATAATGCTTAACAAAGCCGTAATCATTGAGTAAAGTTAGTCCAACCAGCGTCGTTCTTTAGCCGGGCGAACGTCGGTGAGCCGCGCGCCTGATAGTGTGCGTGAGCGCTCCGCCGCGCATCGCGCGGCGGCCGCGCTATGCCTTCGCGCGCGTCGCATGCAATATTCTTACGCATTGTAATAATAGAAATAAATTTTTCTTGCACTAAAAATCACTTTTTACTCTTCGTCAGAAGTATCCCCTTGCAGAAAATTTTGATAACGGATAAAACTTTCGCCAAGACATAACTATTATTAACATATGAAAATTAAAACAAATACAAAAAATTATGCTGTGTATTTTACAATACAAAAATTATTTTCTAAACAATCCGTTTCGTTAAATATCTTTGCGTTAACTTAATTTAAATTATAACACAAAGCACTTATTGAATCTTTCTACGAGGTTTGCCCAGTTACTCAGAAGTAATAAATTTTTTAAGGGGAATTTACTGTAACAATAAGATATTTAAATAATCTCGTACTTAAAAGGAAATACGTAAAAAATATTATTAAAAGCTAAAGTATTCAAAAATAAAAGAATTTCTTCTCTTATGAAAAGAAGATTTATCCTAAGTCATGAATAACGCTGTCCAGATGTACAATCTTTTTGAAACCTAAGGCAAATAAGAGCAAACCGCCGAGCGAACAATATTAATTTTTATATTAATAATAAATAATAACACGTTTAATAACTTAAAACAAAATAAAATACAAACGTTTCTGTTTTAGTTTAGACGCATAAATAAAAGTGAAATGTTATCGTATTCATAAGACATTGGACAGCGGTAAAGTTATTGGAAAAGGTTGAACATAAAGTAAATTACGTGATAACTGCTGCCTTTTAAATAAAATGAAATTGAAAAGTTAGCTGCAATTCGTATGTTTCTTTATAAAGATGTAAAATTCACTTACCAGACAGTGTAATATTAATGTCATGATGATCTACCGTCTGGTTTCAGTAACAAAACAATGCTTATGAGTTAATGTCAGCGTACGGGACTGAAGGCCTAGATTTAAGCGTAAGGTGAAATGAGTACAGAGAAATATCATGAAGCATCATATAACAAAGTAACACTCGTAAATAAATAGAATAAGTTAATAAATAAAACAGGCTACAGATGTCAATTGTGTGGAAATCTCTCGACAATAGGAGAATAATCATTAGAAAGATTTTTTTTATTTACTAGTTTATTTATTTACTTATTTTTTTGTTTACTAGTGTTATTTTGTTATATGATACTTTATGACATTTGTATGTATTTATTTCACCTTGCGCTCGAGCCTAAGGGTGCAGTCCCATTAAGCACGGATCGGAATGACGGATCGGATTTCTCACTAGAATTGAGCAGTCCGTTCCAGTTCCGTTCCGTAACAGTTTTCTCTACCAGTCCCATGTAGCAAAAACGGATCGGAATGTCGCTTCGGTCACAGGTAAATGTGCTTGATTCGTCGATATTTCGTTATTTTGATGCGACTGAAGCAATAAACATACATTATTTGTGCAATTATCTTGCCGATAACATTGTTGTGAGTACTCTGAAATACTGAATTGTAGGAATGAAATATATTTTGTAACTAGATTCCGTTCCGTTTTTGCTACATGGGACTGGTAGAGAAACTTTTTACGGAACGGAACAGACATACGTGATTGAGTTGAGAGAGAAAATGTCAAAGAAACATAAACAATACTTCGTAATATTAAACAGTTTTAACTTAATGTTGGAGTGCGCACGTGCTCTCTGGACCCGTTGTTATTTTAACTACGTATTTTTAGCGAAGTCGTAAAGCACCCGCCCGATCCGTCCAGAATTGAGGAAATATACGCGTTCCGATCGGAAGGAATAGCAGGATCAAGAATTCACTAGAATAATCCGATCCGTCATTCCGATCCGTGCTTAATGGGACTGCACCCTAAGTCTTCAATCCGTGCATTGATCTTAACTCATGTAATAAGCATTGTTTCATTACTGAAACCAGACACGGTAGATTATCACGAGATTGATACAACACTGTCTGGCAAGTAAATTTACATCTTCATGAAAGAACATACGAATTGTAGCTAATTTTTGTGATATTATTTTATTTAAAAGGCAGCAGTTAGTGATTTACCTTATATTCAACCTTTACCTTTTCTAACAACTTTACCGCTGACCAATGTTTTACGAATACAATAACAGTTCACTTTTATTTATGCGTTATTGACAATTAGATTTAAAATTATTGCAAAATGTTACACACAAGAGGGTCTAAACTAAGACAGATACGTTTGTATTGTATTTTCTTAAGTTATTAAACGTGTTATTATTTATTATTCGCTATAAGAATTAATATTGTTCGCTCGGCGTTTTACTCTTATTTACCTCATGATTCAAAAAGATTGTACATCTGAACAGTGTTATTCATGACTTAGGATAAATCATTTTCTCATAAAAGAAGAAATGTTTTTTTTATTTTTTAATATTTTAATGTATTTTCTTTAAGTACGAGATTATTTAAACATCTAATTATTACAGTAAATTCCTCCCAAAAAATTTATTACTTCTGAGTAACTGGACAAAACTCGTAGAAAGATTTAATAAGTGCTTTGTCTTATAATTTAAGTTAACGATAAGATATCTAACGAAACAGATTGTTTAGAAAATAATTTTGTATTGTAAAATTTTGTATTGTAGAATTTTGTATTGTAAAATACACAGTATAATTTTTTGTATTTGTTTTAATTTCATATGTTAATAATAGTTTTGTCTTGGCGAAAGTTTTATCCGTTATCAAAATTTTCTGCAAGGGGATACTTCTGACAAGAGTAAAAAGTGATTTTTAGTGCAAGAAAAAATTATTTCTATTATTACAATGCGTAAGAATATTGCATGCGACGCGCGCGAAGACATAGCGCGGCCGCCGCGGCCGGCCGCGGCCGTGCCGCCGTGCCGCCGCGCGATGCGCGGCGGAGCGCTCACGCACACTATCAGGCGCGCGGCTCACCGACGTTCGCCCGGCTAAAGAACGACGCTGGTTGGACTAACTTTACTCAATGATTACGGCTTTGTTAAGCATTATAGAAAAAAGTGGTTCAGGACTTTTCGACTCAGTTTTTGACAAGGAATACCGCTATGTAGTTAGTGTCCGCTCTTTTAGTAACACCCTGTATGTATATTGTATATATTTAATTTGATATTATATTTGTTGGGTCTATCTCCTGTAGTTTGCGAGATAAAATGGGGTGGCCACTTATACGCGGACACGCTGTGTATATATATATATATATGTATGTACATATATATACACAGGGTGTCCGCGTATAAGTGGTCACTCCATTTTATCTCGCAAACTACAAGAGATAGACCCAACAAATATAATATCAAATTAAATGGTGTTAATTGAACGCTATTGTAAGCATAGTGATTGCTTATAAAAAATATCTATGTTAGAGAACGGAGTAGTATGCATAACTTTTCACTAATGTAAATATTTTTATATAATAAAAGTTGTAGTGTTCTTTCTAAGGAATACAACGATGTATGATATAACATATTTATCTTATAAATTATACAAGTTTTGTTAAGGAGATCCTGCAGTGACAGGCGAACTCCAACGTGAAAGCGCCACGATCTAGCACGGAACTAAAAATAATCGATAATTTCGATTGTTTACTGTTTTCTGTGTCACCGTGCTATACCTGTCCTTGTCTAACGGATACCTGTACGATATATCTGTCCTTGTCAGATTGCAGCAGCGCCATCTCTGACAAAATCCGGCAACTACTGTTGCACGCAACACTGCTCTTCTTGTCATTTTGCATCCGTATTTGCATTACTAAAATAATTTTTCGATGGATCTTTTTTTGTACGCACTGAATCTTACTTCTACTTGCACGATATTATTCCTACTTGTTTTCCCAAAGTTACATGACAAACATTATGTATGTATAAACTGCAGAGTTTTTGTTTTAAGCAAATATTGTCGTCAGGTGACAGCTGTATGTTCCCAAATAAGTAATAATTTTAATTTTTTGGTGTTTTTGATATAAAATCGCGGTGATGTAACATAGACTTTTGTGCGTACTTTAATTCTGTAAAAGATTTTTGCAATTCTATAAAGCCAATTAAAAGATCCATCGAAAAACGATAATGTCGGTAAATCATACGACTGCAGGATCCCCTTAAGTCAAAGTTTCGCGGGTGACTACTACCTTTTTAGTTTCGGCCCTGCGGTATGGTTAAGTTCCGACTATCGCATTAGCGATTGACGTGTGATACGTGACCTAGTGCAATAAGCATATTTGACAGAAAGCACATTATTGCAATGCTCAACGGCGGTCTCACTCAAAGACAAGTCGCAATAGAGCTAAACATATCTGTAAGTATTTTCCCAGACAGAAATGATCGTAGAAACGTCGTTTATTATATTAATAATTTTTTCAATTAATTGTTTTATCTGGAATTTATTTCGGAATAGTGACGAGTGAAGAGTTGTGACAACTCTCAGCATGAATATCGAGTACAGACGTCATTTTCGAACGCGCGCGCGTTTTTTATTTTAAAAAGCGATAATGCACATAAAGAATAAGAAATGTGTATACAATTCGTTCTTTAATCTTAATATTATGTGTTTTTGTTGCAGGAACGCACGATTCGGCGGATTTTGGCGAAATACTATGCGGAGGGGCACGTCAAGCCTTCACCGATACCTGGCCGGCCGAGAATGTTGGCTGAAGACGACAATAATGAAATATTTCATGCTATAAGTGAAAACGGCTTCCAGTCGTCGAGGCAGATATTAGCAAACCCCCATTTAAATTGTTCCACTAGAACCGTACAACGCAGATTGCGCGACCACGGTTATCACCATCGCATTCCAGCGCAAAAAGAAATGATAACTGAGAATCATAAGAAGCAACGGATGGCTTTCGCCCTGGAACATCTAGAATGGGAGGAAGAATGGATGTGCACTATCTTCTCTGATGAGAAGGTATTTTCGAGTGACGAGAATGGTAAGGTGACATTGTGGAGAACGAGAGGAACGAGGTGTGCCGAGGAAAATATTCGTTTCCGTGCACGATCTGGACGCATCACAGTAGCATTTTGGGGATGTATGTTCGTACAACGCCGCACATGAACAGCGAGGAATACATTCACATATTGTCTGATGCGATGCTGCCATACGTTGCGGAGACTTTTCTCGACATACCTTATGTGAATTTTGTTCAAGACAATTCAGGAGTGCATAGAGCAAGAATTGTCCAGGATTTGTTGGCCAGGCAACCCAACATTAGGACGTTGAACTGGCCAGCCAAATCTCCTGATTTGAATGTAATCGAAAATCTTTGGGCCGAAATAGTACGAGAGTGGGACCCCCAAATTCCGCGGACACGCGAGGTACTTGCGCAATATGTTATTGATAAATGGGAGGGTCTCCGCGCAAGGCCCGCGTTCTTTCAAAATTTAGTAAATTCAATGCCCCAAAGATTAAACAGTGTGATTGAGAAAAATGGAGGGGTAACGCGGTATTGAGTGCCCCCCCCCCCCCCTCATTCTTGGATGCAAGGTAATGTATGAATGAACATTGAATGATTGTAATATTGGACAATTCTTGCGGAGTAATTGAGTTAATTATATTATAATTATTACAATTGCATTATTTCTTAATGTAATTGTGTTATAATATAATTAAAAGTGTGCATGTGCGAGTGTGAATGAGAGAATAAATTATGAAACAATGTGGAAGGTAAACAGGAAACAATGAGGAAGGTAAACAGGGTGAAAGCCATCCGTTATAATTTTCCTAATAGCCAAATGCTCTAGCAGAATATATAATATAATATATCGGCAATATTTCAACAGATCCAAATATGAATATACAGCAGATTGCAGTCCACTGCGTCCTCATTAAGCTTAATTATTTTCTAGCAGCACGATCTGTTGCCACAATATGTAATCGTAGAAACGCGGCAGAAACCGTGCACACCGTGCATTCACAATCTGCCATCATATCATGATGTCAGATTCTGCTAGATTTCTATTTCATTTCTACGCACATATCTGACATGGCAGATCATGCTTTGCTACTACCGAAATTATGCCAGTATATCATGCAGCACACAGTTTGCAAAGCTTGCTCTTAGCAGATTTAGCTATCTGGGTTATAATCGCAACTCTTCATGGCATAAGAATAACTTACCTACTACAAATCAAGCGATGGTGTAAAACTAAACATTTTGTGTGCGCTGAACGTTCGTGCAATTTCGTTTCGTACCATCATGTCTCCGCTACTGTAAATAATGTCTTTCTCAACGAGTGCCGTAATCGTTATAAGACTTATAACGTAATCGTAGGTGACCCTCCTGCATATATCTATAAATCCAGAAGTTTTTTTCACTAAAATTTTTCACATTTTATATTAATTTTTTCACTTTAATGAGAATACATTTTTTAAAAGAACAATAGTTATTTTTCGATATAATATATATTTAATTGGCGCATAATTTAAAGATATTTCTTTTTTTTGTAATAAATATATTACTTCGATTTTTTCAAGGTAAATATATTACTTTGGTTTTTTTAAGGTAAAGATATTACTTGGATTTCTTCGAGGTACAAAGATAACTACTTCGATTTTTTCAAGGTACACCACGCGTGCTTGGCGTCTTTTTTTTTACCTTTTTGTAAAAGGTAATTTTGTACGGATATCACCCCTTTTTGTTATAGATACATCAAACGCCATAATGTCTATCGACATCGATATTTATGTCTGATAAAATCAAATGTAAATATTTTTTGTATTATAACTTACAAGAATTATATCTGAGAGTTTGACATCCTTAAATGTGCAGTGTAGTTTGTATAAATTTATAAATCATTAAAAAAATTAAGACACAAAATATGAATATATTATAGGCAAAGTCAAATTTGTCGAGAGCACATTATGCAGTGTTTGCTATAAATAAATTTTGTCGAAAGAAAAACAGATTTGATACAGAATTTGGCATGTACGATGCTATTGGCAGAATGTCATAGTAGATAATATATGTATAATAAAGTTTGTTAACAAAATAAGGCAATTAATAATTTATAATACAAACTACACTGCACATTTAATTAAGGATGTCACTGTCAGATATAATTTTTGTGTTATAATACAAAAAATATTTAGATTTAATTTTATCAGATATATTTGATAGTCATTATTAGAGAAAAAGAGAGAGAGAGAGAGAGAGAGAGAGAACGCGAACGGGGAACGCGAGCGTGACCGCGAGAAAGAGCAATACGTACGATAGATATAACCTCGCGACCCTCGCACAGGGTGTATCCCAGGAACCAGCCATCCGCAAGGCGCGAACTCTGTCACTCCAGCACTGCACTTCGTTCGGAGTGTTCGGACGCGACGACGCGGACGTCTAAAGCGGCTCATAACATGTACGAGTTTGATTCGCGAGCCGGACTCAAACGTTTTTCACCACACACACACTCCCGAATAGTCCCGAAATTTGGCTCGTCGGACGCCGAGCCCGTCTCGTAACATCTCACCCACGAACGAGTAGAAACCGAGCCGAGCCGGACTCGCGACGTGTATGGGCTGCTTTATGGTTATGTTTACATGTGTCATATCACATGTGATCGAACTAACGCCAGCGCCGCATCGCATAATAACGGCAAGGGTATGAACTGGACAAAATCAGACACTACAGCGCTGCGCCGCGCGCCGTGGCGAACGAAGCAAACGGAGAACGTGGACGTTTCTTAATTGAAAATTTCACACTTTATCCTATGCATCGTAATATCTCCGCTCGTAGGGCACGTAGCAAAAAAATAAAAACAATTTTACTATATAAATTTGGTCCAAGCTTTACGATAAGCCTAGTTAGAACTTGATCCGTTCACTGGTTATCGAGATCTAAAAATCTCGGGTACTCGCAACTCGTCGCGTCGCGTATATAGAGCCACGGCTGTCTCGCTCCGCGCGTACTTGGCGCGAGACACTACCGTGTCTCTTGATTCCCGGTAAAAAGTTTTTTATATAAAAACATTATAAATATATATAAATATATATAATTATATATCACATTTGTTCATACATGTTTTTTTTCTCTTAATATACCTAGATATACAGGAAAAATAATCAAAGAAAGAATCTAAAATTAATTAGATTATTTTTGCATTGCATTTTTTATAAAAAATAAAGTCAGGTTATGAGAAAAATTTGCCCATATATAATTATACATAAATGTAACAGTTGTTATATACAAATTTAATATATAATTATATATATTTATGTATATTTATATACATTATATATATATATATATACAATATATATTTATATATATTTATGTTTTTATATAAAAAAATTTTTACCGAGTTTCGAAGAGGTTTTTTCGTGTCACTAACGTTCCAAAAAACATGAAAAATGTCATCAATTACCTGCTATTATACAAATGACATGATGTAATAGATATTGTATTACAAGTATCACAGTCGCATTTAACTACTGCTCAGCACTTAGCGAGGAGTTAAATTAGTTTTGTTTGTGTTTATTAAATAATACTTATCCGTATGCATGTTAGTGCAGTCCTCAAACTTCAGCTCGCTCCAATTTACCTTTGTGAGGATTCTTCCGTTCTGAAAACTACGTTAAGATTAAATTAATTTAAGTTAAATTAAAAGTTAATTTTTAATAGCATTATTTATATTAAATTACAATGTTGTAATTTTTTAAAATTGTATTACTCTGAATAAGAAAAGTTTGCAATGTGTATCTTCAAATAAATTTAATTAATAAATAAATTTAATATTTTATTTGTAATAGAATTGTGAATAGAATAGTGTAATAGAATGTAATAAAATTTTTTCCTTTACAATTATAAAAAACTAATAATAGTTGCAAAAATTTACATACAGATAAACATAGTGATTTTTACATAAGTATTGATAATTATAAAAAAATTAAAATTTAATAAATAGAAAATTGTTAACTTAGGAAAGAAGTTAATATAAGAGATTAACTTTGTGTTTGTAAAATAATTAGTTAATGTTAAAAATTAACTCCTTTTAAATTAATTAAGCTAAATAAATTTAAAGTTATTTACTCTATTAACTTTTTTTACTTAACTTTGAAATAATTAACTAATTACTACTTAACCTTGCTTATATTTCGTTAATAAAATTATTCGTTGACGATTTCTTACCATTCTCTGCTTACATTCTTCTTCTTCTTCACGTTTGCAGCAATACTGCATGTCCCAGCTATATACATGTCCGTAATAACAATTTCTCTTAATATTTTAATTTATTTGACACCATTTATACAAATATTGAATGTGCTTGACATCTTGTTCGTCTGCTCTTGTAGTGAGTCACTGCGCACGCCGTGTGCGTTGGTGCTCATCCACTTCTAAATTGGGTGCGTTCCTAAACTCGTCCTAACCAAAGCGGACAAACTTTCTGTCCACGACTGTACGTCATGTACACTATAGCATTTTAGTTAGTTTCCAGCGCGCACGGAAGTTAGTTAGTTAGTTGCCTTCTCGCCGTATCAAGAGTTTGAAAAGGTTCAAGCACGCTGTAACTCTGTTAAATATGAGCAACGCGGGAATGCTAAACATTATTGTTCATCGATTGTGCATAATCTTCGCGATCGAGAACTTGGATTTTCAAACGCGCTTACTCGCACTAACAAGTGAGTAGTATATAGGAAGCTATGGCCCGTCAAAACAAACCCCCACCACGGACCCCTCCGGCGCCGGGGGCGTGGCCAGACGGTCTGACCACGTGACGTCTGGGGGCTCTGATTGGCTGACGCAAGAGGGGGAGGGGGTAATTGTTAATTAAATGTTGCGTTCTGATTGGAGAGCCATAGCTTCCTCGGGTTCTGATTGGCTTTCCCCCTAACCTGCCTTGGGGCATTTTGGGGGTAGCACGTGGTGGACGACGCTCAAAGATGGCGGAATTTTTGGTTAGCACGTGGTGGACGGGGTTAGGGTTACGCGGCAAAGATGGCGGAATTTTGGAGTAGCACGTGGTGGACGACGCTGAGGCAGCGCGACAATATGGCGGAGGTCAAAGAGAGATTTCCAGAGTGAACACGAGTGGGAGGGAGGGGGGAGAAATAGGAATGGACATGTATGGACATGTTCGCTTCTCTTCGCGTTGCAAGGCACGTGGCTGAAAGTGGTCCCTTTGCGAGGGAGGAGGGGGAAGTCGGTACGGAGCGGCAAGCACAGGTCGCACTGCGGTGAGCCGTAACTGACCTTTTTTTTTTAGCGGAGGGATTATGACTTGGTATGACGAGAGAAAAACAGGAACGAACAGGTTCGTTCTGCGACGTGTCTATTCCTGAAATGTAAGGGAAAAGGAAATAAAGAGAAATAGACGGGTGTTGAAGTTACCAAAAATGTTTTATTACATTGAAAACTTTGTAGGAGAATAATACAATTTAGTCGTTTATAAATTAAAGTTGTAGAAAAATTATTCAAACAATATTATTATAAAAATTATGATCCGCGATTCGACAAAATTATACGTAGTATTTCGTTGAAGCGCAGCAAAGTTAATTCTAAAAATACTATATTGAAATACATATCGAGGAAAGTTAGATCACTTAATTGAGTACGTACATTACGCTCGATGTCGTTGAAATTTCCTCTAAGCGTTAGTTTCACAATATCATTATTTATGTAACCTTTAGGGAGACTCATTTCTATTTCGTTAATTAAATAACGCGCACAATCGTTAACACTATTCGCCACAGATTTTAAATGTACTAAATGCGCATTAATGCATTTCGCAATGTTTCTCAGTCCAAGAAATGTAGGCTTCTGCATCACAATCGCCACAGCATACGTTTTCCGTTTCTTTGCTGGCGGAGAATCTGCAGCCTCCACGTCTCCTGTTCGATGTTCCTCGCCGCCGGAAGTTACCGAAGAAGTATTCTCTTCGTTTTCCTTATACGCGACCAATATAGCTCTTGCTCCGTAGGCCGTGGTAAAGTTGATGGTAATATTGTTAATGGAGATGGAGTTTGGTTTTGATTTGGATTCTCCACTTAAATATCCGTTTATGAGTCCCAGAGAATCTTGAAACTGCTGCCATGATTTCTCGTCGAAACAAATTCCGTCCGCGCGGTTGCTGGACAATTTTACTTGCGGCACGAAGACTCTCTCGCTTGTTGTTTGCAATCCCACGTGAATCCTCTTCGTATGGGAAGGGTTGAGGGCATACGTTGCCGACAGCAGCATGTGATAATGTTCGTTTTCTCCCTCGAAATCGCGTCCCTTATCAGGAATATCGCGAGCGACACGCTCTTCAGAATTATTAGCGTCTTTATAACTGGCCATTGTACTTATTTCTTCGTAATACTGGCTGACACTAATCGAAGACAGGATAGTGTGGTGTACTTTTTCACTGGCGATGTTGTCGCTTCGAAGGATGAGACTCAAGTGAATTTGTCCTCGTGACACTAGTCAAAACGTTAACTTCTTTTGCGTCGTTTTAGAAAAATTAGTCTGCGCGCGCAGATAAATATTAGAAAGATTAGAGGTCGGTGGACTGGTCGGAATAGAGGTCGGTGGATTTAGTTACTTAGACTTAGTGGCGGAAAACTCGCGTAAATTTAGAAATTTCCGGATACTCGGTAGGGAGGCTAATTTCAGAATACGGGCGATACCGGAAGGTGCCGATACTGTGTGCTGGTTAGAAAACGCGTTCCGCGCAATTCACGAGTATGCGTTGCGTTCGACCGAGCCGGGGTATTACGTAGGCTTATCTTTTGATTCGGCGGAACTAACGCACGGTCCGGCGGGGCTATCTTTTCGTCCGGTAAGAGACTTAACTCCCGAGGATATATGGGGACTCGTGAGTTCAGTTGCTCAAAGTGCCGGAGGAATAGATATCGCTCAAAACTTCGTCGTGCGTGTTTTTAACGTCGCGACGCCCGCGGGTCGGGGAGGGCAATCAAATAAATTGACACGCGAGGGCGTCGCCAAGCGTTCAATTTTAAAAATAAACAACGCCGATAATTTGTGTCTCCCACGTTCCATCGTAGCGGCGCGTATCTATCAAGAACGCGGTAATCTTCGCACGGGAAAGTTACACGAAAGGTGGAATCGTGTAAGACGCGATAATTCCGTACTTCAGCGCGAGTTAGCACGGGAACTAACGAGGAACGCGGGCGTTACGATTCCCGAAGAGGGATGCGGAATTCGCGAAATCGAACGTTTCCAACGTTTTCTCGCGGCCGAAAATATTGCAATAGTGGTATATAATTTTAGTACCTTCGGTCGCGGCGAGAATCCGATGTTCGACGGCTGCGAGTTACTCGCCTCGTTAGGACGCGAACCAGCGTATCGGTTAAATATATTATATTTAGAACAATCGCGTCACTTCAACGTGATATTAAGTCTAAAAGGTGCGGCCGGTTCTCGCGGAGGCTATTGCATTGCGTGCAACGTGGGCTATCGTCCTGATAGAAAGGGGGGGCATCGTTGTTCCCAAAAATGTCCACGTTGTTACGCCACGCCACCGTGAGAGAATCTCGAGGCGGAGATTGTTAGGTGCGCGACATGTAATCGTGCGTTTTTCGGCAACTCGTGCTTCGAGCGTCATCGTACGCAAAGATCCTACGACGAAAAATCGCCCGCAAGTGTCTGCAGTTCCGTACAAATTTGCGATGATTGCGGGCGATTTGTCAAAAGAGGTTCGCGGCACGAATGTGGCGTTTCATTTTGCAAGACGTGTTGTTCGTTGCAGTCCGCGAATCATCTATGTTTTATGAGGCCTCTTCGTCGCAATACCGTAGTCGAAGACCCGGGTGAGGGAACGAGTACTACGGCGGCACGGGGAGAGGCGACGCATGGAAACGTAAATGCCGACGCGGATGCAACTAACAATCGTAGCAAAAGAGATCGCGTCGCATTCGTGTTTTACGACTTTGAAACGCGACAAGACGAGACGCTCGAAGGTACCGAGAATGTCAAAATTCACGTGCCAACTCTCTGCGTCGCGCAACAAATTTGCGAAACGTGCGCCGCGATAGACGACGTGTCGGCTCGATGCCGCTGGTGCGGAGTGCGGGAGTTCGTGTTCCGTCGCGATCCCGTAAAAGAGTTTGTCGATTTCGCGACGCGATCAACTAAATATTTTAAACAAATTATTTGTATTGCGCATAACGCTAAAGCGTTCGACGCAAAATTTATTTTAAAATATTTAGTAGAAAACCCCGTAACAAAAGAACATCCGCAAGTAATTTTAAACGGGACGAAAATAGTCGTGTTGACGGTCGGTCATACAAAATTCATTGACAGTGTTAATTATATGCCGATGCGTTTATCTGATTTACCTAAAGCTTTCGGGCTGAAGGATACATCGGATAAAGGCATCTTTCCGCATTTATTCAACACCCGCGAAAATCAAAATTATATCGGACCGATACCTGATACACGATACTTTTCTCCCGAACATATGAGACCGGAAGAACGCGAACGGTTTCTTGCGTGGCACGCGGAAATGTCGCGCAATAATTACGTTTTCGATTTTCAACGAGAAATAGTCCGGTATTGTCGCAACGACGTAATTATCCTTCGACGAGCGTGTATGGATTTCAGAAAGATTTTCTTGGAACGCGGGAACGTGTGCCCCTTCGAGGAATGCACGACTATCGCTTCCACGTGCATGAAAGTTTTTCGCAAGAACTTTCTGCGTAAGGAAGAAATAGGAGTTATTCCTGCAGGGGGATACAGATTCGCCGATAATCAGTCGCGAAAAGCTCTTCAGTGGCTTGTGTGGATGGAGCGCGAGCTCGGGCATCCCATAATTCACGCAGGGCGAGGGCGCGAGCATAAAATCGACGGCACGCGAGTTGACGGATATTACGAGACGCAGACCAATGTCGACGACGACGACGACGACAACAACTGCAACGAAACGCGACGATACGTTTTTCAATTTCACGGGTGCTTTTGGCACGGGTGTCCAACGTGTTATCAGATCAATCGCGATAAACCGCTTTCAACCGCGAATCGCGAGGACACGATCGACACACGCTACGAGCGAACTCTCGCGATGACACGTCGTCTCCGAAGAAAGGGGTACCTCGTGATGGAGATGTGGGAGTGCGCTTTTGACCGCGAGTTAAGCGAAAATCAGGCGAAGAGAGATTTTTTAAAAAATCATCCGTTGCTCAAACTCACGCCTCTCGATCCTCGCGATGCGTTTTACGGTGGACGGACGGGTAATATCGCTACTCGTTGCGAAACGAGAGCGATATTACCCGTACGGAGAAAATACGCTACGTGGACGTGTGTTCTCTGTACCCTTACGTGTTAAAAACCGGTGCTTTCCCGATCGGTCACCCTGATATTCTTATCGATGAAGAATGTCACAGGTTAATTGGGATCGCGCCGAATTATAATTTCGATTCGGTCGAAGGACTCGTCCGATGCAGAGTACTCCCACCGCGCGATCTCTTTCACCCAGTACTCCCGTATCGCGTGCGCGGAAAATTATTGTTCGCGCTATGCCGTAGTTGTTGCGAAACGTTCTCGCAGGCCGCGTGCACTCACGATGACCCCACCGATCGTAAATTCGAGGGTACTTGGGTATCCGACAAATTGCGCAAAGCCATCGAGAAAGGTTATCGCGTGACAAAAGTGAGCGAAATCTGGCAGTACAGAGTCGCGCGATATGACCCCGGTACTCGGCAGGGTGGTTTGTTTGCCAAATACATAAATATATTTTTAAAACTAAAACAAGAAGCTAGTGGGTGGCCGAGCGATTGTCAAGATGACGAGGCAAAGAAACGATACCTGCGAGAGTACGCGGAAACCGAGGGTGTCGTTCTCGACAGGGACAATATCGTTCGGAATCCTGGTCTGCGCTCGGTCGCGAAACTCTGCTTGAATTCCTTTTGGGGAAAATTCGGCCAGCGAACCAATCTGCCTCAGACCGAGGTCGTAAAAACATACCAACGTTTCGCGACTTTGCTCACGAGTGCCGAGCACGAGGTAATCGATATATTACCCGTCAACGACGAGGTGATGTACGTTTCGTGGCGGCTACGAAAAGAGGCGGTCGTGGCTTCCCCGTTGACGAATGTCGTGATAGCGGCGTACACGACAGCACAAGCGCGTCTGAAACTTTACGAGTATCTGGAAATGTTAGATAGGCGCGTTTTATATTACGATACCGACTCTTGTATATATTTAAGTACGAGTGAACCGAACGAGTACGAACCACCTACCGGAAACTTCCTCGGCGACATGACGGACGAACTCGAGAGCTACGGCCGCGGGAGCTATATCGAGTCGTTCGTGTCAGGCGGGCCGAAGTTTTACGCCTATATTGTTCGCACAGCGGATGGACGCACGGAGGAAACTTGTAAAGTAAAAGGGATAAATTATAAGAATTCGTTAGTTGTAAATTTTAATAGCATAAGAAATTTAATAATGTCAAGAGAGTGAGTAACCAGAGGAGAAGGAGGAGAAGGAACGTCGACGGGAACGGCAATAAATCTGAATTTTAGCGCAATTCGTCGCACCGCGTTTCACGAAATTGTAACTCGAGAAGAGACAATAACGTGTGCGCCGGTATTGGTAAAACGTAGATTTATCAATAACCGTTATTCGCTTCCGTATGGTTACGCGACAGAGTAATTAATTTCTTCCTCTCTAAGTTAGACTAACTAGTTTTCCGTCACATAGGTAGGGTAAAATGTTCATATTTGTAAATAGTTTTTAATTTTATAAATAGTTGTAAGTGTAAATAGCTTTTATATACATGTAACTAAAAATATAATGTAACATTATGTAAATATATTTTGTACGCTTAAATATAAAATTTGCCATTAAATATAAAATTTGTCTTTAAATAAATTATGTTATTTCCCACCCAAAGAAATTTTCTAGAAATAAAATATTTTTAAATTTAAAGCGTAAATAGTTTTACCATATAATTTCCCCTCACCTCTGACTTTTTCCTGTAATTATTTTTCTCTTCCACTTTTTTTTTATCCTCCGCGCGCGCGGAGCATCGCGCACAAGCTCGTTGATAGCGATGCTCCGCGGCTGTAAGCTGAGCGTACACAGGGTAAGCTTACACGCACCGCGGCGCGGATCAGCTGGTAAACCGCCGCGGCGCTCTTCGCTCGCGCGAGCGTATGCGGGGGTACGCTGACGCGCGCGTTCGTCGCCGCCGCCGCCGCCGCGTTGATGAGCTTATCCGGGCTGCCCTCCTGATTGCAACGGTAGAGTATTCACGAAAGGGGTAAGAGAAAGGGGAAACTATCAAACGGACTTATTCCTTTTTGAAGTCGCGCATGGAATTTGAGTCGATCATTTCGCAAAATGGACGTGCGCTGGAAACATCCTTGGACGTCGATCGTATGCGGGCCGACCGGCTGCGGGAAGACGATCTTTGTGAAAACTTTTCTCCGACATTTATCACGCATGTCCGACGTACGTTTCGAGAGAGTTTTGTTTTATTACGCGGAGTGGCAGGAAGCTTATCGTCAATTGCAATACGACGACGACGACGACGCGCACGTAAAAGAGGAAGTATCTGTACCGAAGAAAAATATAATAGAATTTCGCGAGGGTTTACCACGTCCGGAAGATTATTCCGGCGATCCGCTTTCCCCTAAATTGGTGATAATCGACGATCTTATGAGAGAATCGTCATCGAGCGACGCGATCGTGGATCTCTTTACCAAAGGCAGTCATCACAAGAATCTCAGTGTAATTCTCATCTCTCAAAATCTTTTCCATCAGGGACGAGGGCAACGCGACATATCGCTCAATGCGAATTACATAGTAGTTTTCAAGAATCCTCGCGATCGCGCCCAAATTCGCCATTTAGCGCGACAAGTCTTTCCCGACGATCCAAAGTTTCTAGAAGAGGCGTACTACGACGCCACGTCGAGACCGCACGGATACTTGTTGCTCGATCTGAAACAATCGACTCCGGACGAATATCGATTTCGAACGTGCATCTTTCCCGGTGACACGGTGAATTACGTCTACGTACCGCGTAGATCATTTTCCAACGGACGCGTATAAAAGCTGTGCGCTGGCGCTCGCGCGAGTCAGTCGTGTAATTTTCTCACGATGAAGGAGGAGGATAACGCGAAATCGGCCAGTGCGACGGAAAACGCCAGACGTTCGATCGGAAAGAAAAACGCCTGTCTTCTCGAAGCGTTCTGTTATCTGAACAAAAATCAACGTGCGTCCCTCCTACGAACCGCGGACGATAAGTTAGTACGGTGTATCTGTGAATGCGTTTTCAATACACTCAAGGGTAACGTTCCGCTCGAACAACGTGAAAAAAATCGTCTGAGCAAATACAAAGCGACGTTGCGGCGCATCGCGACAAAACGTGGTGATTGGAAGACTAAAAGAAAGCTATTGGTACAGCGAGGTGGATTCTTACCCTATATTATCGGACCTATATTGACTGCCTTATTATCGCGGATTATCGGTGGCAAAGATTAAAATCGCGTTATGGAAAGGGCAAAGAAAATGGTTTTAATTACCACGGAAAATCTCGAAAGAATGCAACGTCAACTACTGCAACAAAGTCCCTCCGCTGCGATTACCGCCGACGGAAATTCGGAGAGCGCCAATATTTCAGTGCGTACACCTGGAACCCCTCTATCGCGACTCGATGCGGAGATGGGCCGTATTCTTAATTCTCCCTTGCCGCTCGACGAGAGCGAAAGGTGGAAAAAGTATAAAGAGACGCTATGGCGATATCTACACTTTGCTCGAGTAAAGCGAAAGCGAAATCAGACTGACGCGCGCAATGACGAAGAAGAAGAAGAAGAGGAAAATGCGGACAACGATACGCGAGAGGATCGTGGCGACGGCGACGACGACGACGACGTGACGGACGAGACAATGACGCGCGATCTCGAAGCACCTAGCAGTAATGAGGCAAAAAATGTCTCAGCCTGGCGACCCACGTACCGCGAACATAATGTCGAACTGTCGAAAAGCGTTAGAAAAATAGTGGACAGTGTACCAAAATCTTATCGCTCGCATGCTCTCTTGCTGATGAAATATTTGCTCGAGAAAGCTGTGCCGAGTAGAATTAGCTGGAACGACGTTGGAGTCGTGACTATAGACGGTAGTGTTATAAGATTAAAATGTTATAAAAGATTCAAATATCAAGGACCTGATAAACGAGGCGATGCGCGATAGAAAAACCGTGAAAGCAGTTGGAAGACTTCAGTTCGCACGATTACTTCGCGTCTTGAACGTCCCCGCTGTACTGGTGAGGAATAAGAATTTATTATCCGCGTCCGCTAGTTCTTCGTCATTTCGGCCTTCCGCGAGCTCCACTCCCGCGACTGTAACGTCGACAGAGACTCCGAGAAACGCTGATTCGCCGACAGCGAGAAGAAGACGCTTGCTGGATTGGAGTAAACAGAAATGACGGAACTTGAAAAATTCTACTACGATCCGGGACATTACGCGAGCTATTCGGCAACGGAAAATCTGACGCGCGCCGCTAAACCGAATTTTTCCCGTAACGAAGTCACCCGATGGCTCGAAACGCAAGACGCTTACACGCTGCATCGCCCGTCGCGCAGGAAATTTCCACGTTTACATTACACCGTAACGAATATCGACGACCTGTGGGAGGCCGATTTGATCGAACTCCGCAATCTTAAAAGTTACAACGACGACTATACGTATCTTCTGGTGATTATCGACGTGCTTAGTAAATATGCCTGGGTAGAACCGTTACGCGACAAAACGAGCAAGCACGTGACGTCGGCTTTCCAACGCGTGCTCTCGAGAAGCGACGGACGCGTACCCGTGTACTTGCAAACGGGCAAGGGTAAAGAATTCGTCGGGCAAGCGCTGCAAAAGTTTCTGGAGGAAAACGACATTCGTTTTCGAGTAGCCCGCAATCCAGATATCAAAGCCGCTGTCGTCGAGCGCTTCAACAGGACGTTGAAAGAGCGAATGTGGCGCTATTTCACGCATAAAAATACGCGACGCTACGTCGATGTTTTGCAGGATATCGTAAGCGCTTACAATCACACCCGTCATTCCGCCATCAGAATGCAGCCAGCGGTCGTCACGCGAGAAAACGCTCGTGTCGCGCGTGATAATATAGCTCTGCGTTGGAAGAAGAAGAAGAAGAAGAAGAAGAAGAAGAACGAAAAACGCAAACAAAAAGCTAAATATCATGTCGGAGATCTCGTTTGCGTCAGTAGAGCGAAAGACACCTTCGAGAAAGGATACGAGGCGAGGTGGAGCGAGGAAATATTTCGAATTCACCGTGTTCTCGAGTGGCGAAAACCACGCGTGTACGAACTGAGCGATTTAGCGGGCGAGGTCATAGACGGTATTTATATCGCATTACGGCAAACAAATTTCCGCAGGATTGAAATAGATATAAAAGATCAACTCGGAAAAAATATACCATTCGAATCCGGAACGCTGACGGCGACATTGCACTTTAGACGTTTCCACTAATATAACGCGGCGTCGTCGATATAAGTGTGAGAAAAAATATAAATTCCGTGCCATGGACTACGAATATTTCGAATCACAGAGCGGACGGGGAGGAGGAATTCCACGAGTTTTCGTCGGGACGGCTTATCAACGAGGACATGGAATCGGCAGTTTTCTCGGAGGATTATTCAGGAAGGTACTTCCTTACCTAAGTAGAGGAATGCGCGCGGTCGGTAAAGAAGCTTTACGCACGGGTATCAATGTGATGGAAGATGTCGAAAATAATATACCGATTAAGGACGCTATCAAAACGCGCTTCAAGGAATCGAGTGGAAACCTTAAGAGAAAAGCCAGAGAAAAGATAAGCAGCATGATGAAGGGTTCGGGGTATAAAGTACCAGCGAAAATTCCAGCGTTTCAGTTTCCCTTTGGCAGCCACGTCAGTCGCGTCGCGGAACGTAAACGTCGTCGTCCTCCAACAGTCAAAAGAAAATCGACAAAAAGCCAGAAGAAGAAGAAGAAGAAAACAACGAAGAAAAAGAAAGTTCGCGCAGTAGGTAGAAAGACCAAAAAACCGGCCACTACGAGCAAACGTCGTCGTAGCGACAAGAAACGCAGCGTATCCGACATATTCTCTTAATCGGCGCGCAAACCAAGAATTCAAGGAGAGGAAGAGGATAACTAAGTATGTCCTTTCTTCATACCCACTCGAGCTAGTGTTTAAAGAGCGAACTCGATCTCTTCTCCTTACCTCCCACTCAAACCAGTATCGAGAGCTCGCAATGGATCTATTACAAACCCGTAACTTCGCTCGCGGACGACGCGCCTATAGAATTCGTCATACCCGGTCACGGGGAAGACTACCTGGATCTCACGCACACCATGTTGAGTCTTCGCGTACGCCTAGATTATACACCAATGGCAGGAGCCGGAGGAAGTACAACCGGCGCCAACGTGAACAAAGTAGGCCCTGTAAATCACTTGCTACATTCCATGTTCAACCAAATCGACGTATATTTCAATCAAAAGCTCGTTTCACCGCCAAACAACGCTTACGCGTACCGCGCTTACATCGAGGCGTTGTTAAATTATTCTTCACCCGCAAAAACTTCCCATCTGACCTCTTGTCTCTGGGACGCGGATACCCCCGGTCTCATGGACGCGCTCCTAGACTCGGAAACACCAAATCCGGCTCTCGTGAGACGCGCTCAGTACATTCACGAAGGACACGCGCTAGATCTCATAGGGCATCTTCACTGCGACGTTTTCAATCAAGATAAATTCTTAATTAACGGAGTGGAAGATAGAATGAGACTCGTTCGCTCGAAAGATGCGTTTTGCCTTATGGAAAGTAATTCGACATCAAAAATACGCATTCTAGACGCCAGTCTACTCGCGAGAAGAGCAAAAATAAGCCCCGGCGTGTTACTCGCGCATGCGAGAATGCTGAGTAAAACTACCGCCAAATATCCTCTTACGAGAGTCGAGGTTAAAACATTTACGATTCACGCGGGGCTCGTAGGAGAATCGATTGATAACGTAATACTCGGTCAACTACCGAAACGCGTAATTATCGGTTTTGTCGATAACAAAGCGTTTAACGGCGATAGAAAATTAAACCCGTTTAATTTCAGAAACTACGGTATAAATTTCTTTTTGCTGTAGCCGATGGTATACAAATTCCAAGTAGACCGCTACAACCAAGCTTCTCGAACGACGAGCCACTCTACGTCGAAGCTTATCACACTCTCTTCTCGGGGACTGGCATTCATTTCTTGAACGAGGGTAATTCTATAAGCAGAGAGGATTACGGCAGCGGATTCACACTTTTCGCCTTCGATCTTACGCCCGACTTATCCGCCAATTGCGCCGGACATTGGAATCTCGTGAAACATGGCAGTTTACGATTAGAAGTACGATTTGAAAGGGCGCTTACCGCGACCGTTAATTGTATCGTTTACGCCGTTATTTTTGATAACGTTCTAGAAATCGACTCCTCTCGTCAAATCATCGTCGATTTTACCGGTTAGTCTTTCCAATGTCGACGAATCATATCCCACATCAGCTCCTATACACATTATTTTTACCCCCACTACATATTTTCCTAAAATCCTGCGTAAAGTCACGAAAAGAGATTCAAAGAGAGATTCAGTTTCGTTCGAGACACGAACGTCGTCACATCGCTTGAAAAATTAAGAGTGCATTTTGGACCATGGATATAGTCATAGATATACAAGGTTTCCGCGATGTCGAGGAAAAGTTTATTCCAAAAGAAGACGCAGTTGTCGCGGTTAACGCACCGATTATCGGACACTGGATTATGTCCTCGCCCTACCCATTTTACAAATTACCTAAAAAGTCAAGACGAGACAACACCTGGCTTTCGCGAAATTATCATGGAATCGAGTGGTTCGACGGTGAAACCGATCTCAAGTGCGTCGAGCTACGACTACGTGAAATTACGCGACAAGTACGTTACATCTACTGCAGGGGTGCAGAAAAGGCTCGTTACTTGACTCAAGTAATCTCCAGAAACATATATAATCTGCAAGAAATTTCTCCACCGTTCAAAAGTTTACCGAAAGACAGAGAGTGCAGACAACGTTGCTCTCATCACGGATTTCAAGTTTGGAATACACGCAAACCTATTTGTGCGCTACGCAACGCTTTCAAATTGAAACGCTGGCTAATAGAACAAGACGACGGCGGCGGCGGCGGCGGCGGCGGCGGCGGCGGCGGCGGCGGCGGCGGCGGCAGCAGCGGCAGCAGCGGCAGCAGCGGCAGCAGCGGCAGCAGCGGCAGCAGCGGCAGCAGCGGCAGCAGCGGCAGCAGCGGCAGCAGCGGCAGCAGCGGCAGCAGCGGCAGCAGCGGCAGCAGCGGCAGCAGCGGCAGCAGCGGCAGCAGCGGCAGCAGCGGCAGCAGCGGCAGCAGCGGCAGCAGCGGCAGCAGCGGCAGCAGCGGCAGCAGCGGCAGCAGCGGCAGCAGCGGCAGCAGCGGCAGCAGCGGCAGCAGCGGCAGCAGCGGCAGCAGCGGCAGCAGCGGCAGCAGCGGCAGCAGCGGCAGCAGCGGCAGCAGCGGCAGCAGCGGCAGCAGCGGCAGCAGCGGCAGCAGCGGCAGCAGCGGCAGCAGCGGCAGCAGCGGCAGCAGCGGCAGCAGCGGCAGCAGCGGCAGCAGCGGCAGCAGCGGCAGCAGCGGCAGCAGCGGCAGCAGCGGCAGCAGCGGCAGCAGCGGCAGCAGCGGCAGCAGCGGCAGCAGCGGCAGCAGCGGCAGCAGCGGCAGCAGCGGCAGCAGCGGCAGCAGCGGCAGCAGCGGCAGCAGCGGCAGCAGCGGCAGCAGCGGCAGCAGCGGCAGCAGCGGCAGCAGCGGCAGCAGCGGCAGCAGCGGCAGCAGCGGCAGCAGCGGCAGCAGCGGCAGCAGCGGCAGCAGCGGCAGCAGCGGCAGCAGCGGCAGCAGCGGCAGCAGCGGCAGCAGCGGCAGCAGCGGCAGCAGCGGCAGCAGCGGCAGCAGCGGCAGCAGCGGCAGCAGCGGCAGCAGCGGCAGCAGCGGCAGCAGCGGCAGCAGCGGCAGCAGCGGCAGCAGCAGCAGCAGGAACGATACTAGTATTTCTCATGAAAACTTGAACGCAAGCGTCGAAGAAAAGAAAACCGACAGTGGTGTCCCTTATACAAATAAAATTCTCGACGATATAATTCGCAATATCGAGGCGTGGCAAAAGAAGAATAACGCGGCAAAAGAAGAAGAAAAGAATCACACAGACGACAGAGAAGAAGAAGCAAAAGCGTATTATATAATAGACGGCGTACAAAAAGAATACAACTTTAATAACCCCCCGATACGTCCGACATCAACCGTGAACACTAGTGCGACAACGAAGAAAGAGGTAAACTCCGAAATTATACAAATCATTCCTTACACGCGTAAAAATAAACTCGCTGGAAATATTACAAGCGTTGCAACACCTCAGGGTGTGGACGAGGTCGACTGCCATCGTCGCTAACACGGACGATCACGATCGGCCTGGTCAACATTGGGTCGCCTTCTACATCGATGAGCAAGGAGCAGGAACTTATTTCGACAGCTATGGACTACCGCCCTTAGACTCCAGATTCCTCTTACGCCTTCGTCGAAATTCTACCACGCATCGATGGAACACCACGACGCTACAAGGAGCGCTCTCTGAAACTTGCGGACAATACTGCTGTGTATTTTTATATTTCATGTCTATCGGTTATAGCCTTAATCAGTTTCTCAATCTGTTTACCGTCAATTGTGAACGTAATGATCGGTTGATCGTAAAATTATTCCGTAACATTTTTCTTCATAATAAAAACGTGTGCGTTAAAAACCACGCTGAATGTTGTAATGTCCAAACGTGTACTTTTAAGAATTATTAAAAAAATACTTATTTTCTCGTACCATTGTATTATTTTATGTAATAAACATTTTTGTAACTTTAGTTCCCGTCTATTTCTCTTTATTCCCTTTTCTCTTACATTTCAGGAATAGACACGTCGCAGAACGAACCTGTTCGTTCCTGTTTTTCTCTCGTCATACCAAGTCATAATCCCTCCGCTAAAAAAAAAGGTCAGTTACGGCTCACCGCAGTGCGACCTGTGCTTGCCGCTCCGTACCGACTTCCCCCTCCTCCCTCGCAAAGGGACCACTTTCAGCCACGTGCCTTGCAACGCGAAGAGAAGCAAACATGTCCATACATGTCCATTCCTATTTCTCCCCCCTCCCTCCCTCTCGTGGTCACTCTGGAAATCTCTCTTCGACCTCCGCCATATTGTCGCGCTGCCTCAGCGTCGTCCACCACGTGCTACTCCAAAATTCCGCCATCTTTGCCGCGTAACCCTAACCCCGTCCACCACGTGCTAACCGAAAATTCCGCCATCTTTGAGCGTCGTCCACCACGTGCTACCCCCAAAATGCCCCAAGGCAGGTTAGGGGGAAAGCTAATCAGAACCCGAGGAAGCTATGGCTCTCCAATCAGAACGCAACATTTAATTAACAATTACCCCTCCCCCTCTTGCGTCAGCCAATCAGAGCCCCCAGACGTCACGTGGTCAGACCGTCTGGCCACGCCCCCGGCGCCGGAGGGGTCGGTGGTGAGGGTTTGTTTTGACGGGCCATAGCTTCCTATATACTACTCAAGTGGTTTCCCGAACATTCGATATTGCAGACGAGTGATATTATAGTGGACAAGGATTTTTGGGAAAAATCCATGTTTCCAATTGCACATCCTCATTCATTGCTGTAACACGATTCGTGGTTATCATGATGCTATCCATGATGGATATACATCACATATCGAAACAGAGTACTATCACGCAGAAAAGAAAACGTATAGAAGATGTGAATCAGTAGTATCATATTTACGTGATCGATTACTTGGGAGTCGAGATCTACGTGTACGTTCGCGGAAATGGTGTCCTAAGCCCGGACATACGGAATTTTGTTATACGAGTGAGAATAAGCTACTTCACTTTACCTCTGACGAGGAGCATTGGGATACTTGTTTTATGAATGAAGATAGGCTACTTAATCTTGCCTGCGATGTTTGGCAATATTACAACTTCCGAAGAGAACGGGGTATTCGTCCTTTACCTTATCAGTGGTATCAAGAAGTATTTCCTGAAATATTTTTTAGTAAAAAAAAACTTGTTGAACAATTTGATCCACCTGAAGTTAATAATCCACCCAAAGTACTTCTGATTACAAAAAATACTTAGATCATCATTCTTGCGCTTTGAACAACACAATGAGTAAGTACCAAAAATTTTGCGGCCGGAGCAAAGGAACGCCAGGAGAGCCGAATAATGGGCTTCTCGGGTTAATTCCTCGCGCGAGTCAGGCAACTCTAGAACAAATCCGTTGGGCGCCAGACGCGATGCCCTCGCGTCCACTAATTTCTCGAAACCTTAACGCAAAATCGCGAGAACCAAAGCCTGTCGCACGAGGGGCCAGCCGGCTCGACCTAACGGTAGAGGGACAGGGTAGAGGCAGGGCGGCGCGGATTCGTCAAACAGACACGAAATAATTTCACACAAATCGCCAGATATTTAATGAACAATAGGTTTCGTTTATTAAAATAAAAGTAAATAATCAGAGTAGTAATTTTCGAATAGTGAAGAGATAACAAGTTTAGTTTATTTTGACAAGCAGAAATTTAACGGAAAAGAATATTACAATCAGTCCGGTTTATTATAATTAGAGAGACGGATAACAATGAGTAATAGTTCCGGTGAGCAAATATTAGTTGAGCAATGATAAAAGAGATAAGCGAGCTTCGATTATTATAATTCAAGAAAAAAGGCGGACCGGTGAATTATCGCTGAATGAGATCAAACAAAAAAAAAATAAACAATTTCAGTTAATTATACACTGGCGAAGTAAATGTGTTTCATTGTGTTTGAATATACACCGTTAACTGAAATATCGGGGTTCCATCTTATGATTGTTTATACTTGCTATTGCGATAAATATTACCACATGCCCCGGTAGTCGAATTGGTAAAACGCCCGAACGGAATGCGGGAGATTCCAGGTTCGAACCCTGGCTGAGGTAATATTTTTCGCAATAAAAATTAAATTATTTAGAATGCTTAAATTTAAGCGTTTAGATAGAAGGACCAGAATCTTGGTCTAAAGAAAATGTCGACGATTATGACCGTCAGGATCGATTACCAGATACGTCGATTTAAGAAATTTAATTTGGTTAAAAATAAACAAGTTGAATGGAATCGAAAGAATTACAAGTGAGTACTACGCGGTAAAGAAAACTTGAACTTGAGCGATATTCGGAACCGAATATAATGCTATGAAATAGTGGTCGACGAACAGACCTATCGCGGAAACAACTTAAATCTAACTTATCACTAATAACGCAAGGTAACTAATTTATATCGCGAGAAGGGAATCGACGAGTTTTTCTCGATAGAATTTGCGGGGCTGCGCCCCGCTGGGCGCGCCGGAGCTCGCTCGCAAGAAATGCGACGCACGAAGGTCGTTGGTCGGTCGCTCGCAACGTTTGCAGGCAACGCTGACGCGATATCGAAAATTTTCGCAACACCCCTATCACAGTAACACGAATGAATAACACAAAGACGAGCGATTCTACACTCACGCGAGGACCAAATAATTATTCCGCACAAATCGCGAATAATGACGCCGCGTTGGTCTCTACGCAGTGCACGGGCAGGTACACCGCAGGGCCACTCTCCGGCGACACGCGATAAGGGAACGCCCACGCGAACCCCGAGAGCAGATTGCTGACGTTCGCAATTACGCGAGAATTCCCACAAGAATGCGCGAAATGCAAGACTCTAATTGCGACTGGATGTCGCGATATCCGCGGTCTCGGCAACCGCCGAGCGATCTTGCAACCCCGCTGTCCCCAGGAGGCCGAATCCTACGGCGCACGGTTCCGTCGTCGCGAGGCCCCTTGCGTCCGCCACCGACCGCCTTCACCAAAATCGAGCACCCACGAAACTCGGTCGCGAGTCGAATTTCCGCGAGACTCTAACTACGCCGTTTCCGGCGATTTTTCCGCCGCGTCCGGCGTACGTCGCGTCCGACGATTTTCACCAACACCAAAGATTACGAATACGCGTTCGCGATATCCGAAAGAGCGGCAGGTCGGGGCGGAACGATATACGGCACTCGCGGTTTTCCCTTGGCTGTTCACAAATATTAGGCGAAAGGCAATCTCACCGGTCCCGCTGACTCCTGGGGTTCGATCGGGATGACGTCACAGGCGCCGGGGATGGTCAGACTCGGAAACTGCGTCACACAATACTTTACGCGGAACTCGATATGCGCTTGTCGCTACGGCGGACAGACCAGGAGAGATCGAGCGGTCCGTTCGATGTGGAACCGAAAGCGCGCCCCTCCTTGGGGGTTGCGCGGTAATCAGGCGCGGTGTTGCGACCAATCAGGGTCGAGCGCGTCGCGGATCACGCGCGCGCTGTCGCAGGCGTCCTGCGGGGGTCCTTTGCGCCCCCCAGGCGTCCTGGATGCCGTAGATTTTTCCGCCCGAGGTTTGGCGTGCTCGGGCTTGACGCCTTTCGTCCAAAAGTCTCCTCGCGAACCGAGGGAACGCTGGCCAGGCATCCCAGGTCCGCTCAAATGTCCCGGGGTTGGTTCGGGAAATAACTCTCGCCTCCTCGGGGAAGAAAGGACTTATCTCGGCCCTGTCGGCTTCTCGCCGATCCGCTGCGCTCTGCGTGTCCGCCCCGCGCCCCGCGGTCGGACTCCTCGCCGGGTCTCGCGATATTCTCTCGTCGCTCCGTCCCTTGCCGTGGACCTCGTCCCCGTTGCCGGCTTCCGCATTCCGATCTTGAAGCGCGGTGCCTCGGTGAGGTGCCACGTTTTTTTACATAAAATTAAATGCAACAAAAAAATAAATAACCGCTAATTGTGGTTCGTGAGGCCCCCTGGAGACTCCTCGCAATCGCTCTCCTGGCCCGTCCGCGGGCACGAACCCGCGCCCTGTGACGGCGGCGGGGCGCGGCCACGTGCGGCAAACCGTCACGTTACAGTATATAATTGTGCATACATTTTTACATACCTAATTGTATTTTTTTCTATTTCAGTTTTTATAAACCTCGCAATAATACACCACGTATCTTGTAAAGAAGATTTAACAGCGGATGTATTATGTATCTATAATATGTATTATGTATCATTATTAGTATGATTATTAGTATTAATATTTATTAATGTTAGTTTATATAATTTGATATTTTCGGTTACACTTTTATGTTCTCTGGTAGGCTTTGTAACAACAATATGTTGGTGTCTCACTATTTGCGTGCATTTTTACACGTAAAAATCTATAGTTTTCTTTTCACTGTTTTCTTGTACATTTCGTAATAAATTAAATTGAGATGAATTGAAACATTTATTAAAAAATTACCTTTTTGTTGAGAATTATATTTAATTTTTATGCCCACACTTCTTGCTCGTCATCTATCAACTCTTCTTCACCAAATAATTTTCGCAAATTAAAGATGTCTACGTTGCCACTGCAATCCCACATCTCTTCGTTGCTCAGTTGGTCAATATTTTTGAAATAGCGGAACCACCGCTGCCGCTCAAGGTTAATGTACCCCTGGATTTCGATATTCTCGCGGTATGTATGGGGCAGAAAACAAAAAAAATACACAAATTTAAAAAGTTGTTTTCATATAAATATATGAAAATGTCATCTTATACACACTTTCTCGCGAGGAATTTGCACTCTCACCATATTCCTTATCCATACCTCCTGTTTGGGCACGTTTCCCACCCATATCCACTGTAAAAAATTAAAATAATCGTTAATTTAAAAATATTTTTAGTTTACATTTTCAGAAAATATTATTTAATATTAAATAATGTATTTAATATACTTACTCCTCTAACTGGGTATCGAATTTGTAGGTATTCTTCTACGTAATGTTGTCCTTCCATTATTTTGCAACTTTTGTAACTTGTATAGCTTTCACTTTTTTATATATATGAAACGAAGACACTATGTGAATTTGTTGGCTGTCTGAAACTTTGTGACACCATAAAGAAGATAGTCGCAGCAGCTACAAAATTTGGAGTAGGGGTTGTAAATTATAGCATCCTGTCATCGGCGCTCGCGCTATTTGTTTATAGCCGCGAAGACATGGCCCGATAAAGGGCTCTTCCTAGAAAAAATCATGCGACGGGTATCAGTTGCACCAAAACCCTTTGGAGTTAAGGGGAGGGGCACTCAAAAAATTCCCACCGTACAGACCGCACATGCACTCTTGAAAGAAATAATCTATACGTCTATGATAAAAGTCTGTGATAAACATATCTTCCTAGAAAAATGAAGAGGACATTAACGTCATGATAATTGGTCATAAATTGTATCAACGCTCGCCTATGCTGGGCGAAACGCTGTGTTTATAAACATATCCCGACGAGCGCGCGCCTAAGTCTCGATACCCCCCCCCCCCCCGAACCTACGCAGTAGAGCCCCCCTCCCTTGTCCCGCGGACCCCGCGCCAACCGGGCGTGGAGTACCCCGCGCCACCGAACCCCTCGCCCCTCTACCCCCCTCGCCTACAGTAATTTAGAACTCTCATAGTATACCTACTTCCCGTTCTCGCCCGAACGCTTACTTTTCAGCGACATTACATGCATTGCTGCAATTAATGGCGCCGCTTATGCGCCGCGCTGCCTCGCCTCGCGATTCGGCCAATCAGCGCGTTGGTCAGCCAGATCGAATACGCCCGTCGCCATCACGACGCGACACCACTCGTACGCTCGCAAGGTCGTTCGCACTACGACCCATATGACCCGGACGGCTCCGGTCGCGTGGATCGCGATATCGCGTTCCATGGCACGCACGTGCACAGGACTCCACGGGAGTGTGTCGGGAGACGCTGTAAACACGTCTCCGTTAAAATTATATGGAAATTATATCGCGTTCCCGATAACGGAAACCCGGTGCACGAGCGCATCGCCGACCTCATAATCGTGTCGCTGGGGTCTACGGGAGTCAATCCATGTCCACGATCGTGTTTTGAGATGCCCGCAATCGTAACGGTGATGATTTAATCTTAGAAATGTCGTTAGATCGCGTTTTTACTAACGCGGTCTCAATCGATCTCGCGGTCATCTCAATTGCGTTTTTCATATCTCCCGAATGACATATACATCGCGACAGTTCGCAATCTCGGCTACTATTGATGTTTCTCGCGAACTCGGTCATCTAACGTTACTGTTAATCGTTCGCGGTTGTCATCTGACGAGAAAAACAAACTTTATTGTACGCGCTGACATCGTGGTCGCAATAATCTTTTTTCTCACCCGAGCGTTGGTTGATCGAAACGTCATTTCTTTGTCTCCGAAATGATCGCGTTTTACCTTTATTGATCTTCTCTCTTTTACTATATTAGATAGATTAAAATATGGAGAGGATTCATTGGGTATGTTATACCATACGCATGTATTATAGGATAACATTTCACAATTTTCTTTATTATCTAGTTACGCGAAATCTTTCGGAATCAAACTATCAAGGAATCAGTCTTTTTCTCTATCTTATACAGGGTGTTCTAAAAAGGTGGAGCCAAAATTTAGGGAGATATTCCTCAGACCTAAAAGGATGAAAAATGTTATATGAACATGGGTGCGGAAACGCTTTTTCAGGAGTTAGAGCTTCTTTTTTGAGTACGGCTAAATGAGGTTGTGACCTTATCTGCCAGGCAGAAATCAGAAAAATGTGACCTTTAATGTTATAGTTACTTGTTTACATAATGATTAATCCTAAATTGTTTCTTGTGTAAGTAATACAGTCAACAATATTTTCAACATAACTCCTGAAAAAATCGTTTCCGCATCCATGTTCATATAACATTTTTTCATCCTTAAAATGTGAGGAATATCTCCCTAAATTTTGGCCCCACCTTTTTAGAACACCCTGTATATCTATCGATATCTGTGTGTATTATAAAAGTGTGTGTACGCGCATGCATTCGCGGTTCCATTTCGCACGTTGCATTCTTCTCATAGGTACATACATACATTATCATCTTACAGACTAAATACGCACGCATCTTATACAACTAGCTTACATAACTAAAAGTCTTTATTTACAAACAAAGGGGGGAGGGAATAGCGATCACTGCGTTTCCGGATGCCCTTCGTCGCCTCGGCATGGCGTTATGGCCACGCTGTTGTCCGGGACGATTGACTACTCCGCCACCGCTTGGCCGCTGCTTGCCGCCGGTATGTTCGCGCTGAGGCGCGACCATAGACTTATATAGATAGACCGGCCCCTGCCGTGAGAGCACGCGTTAGAAGATCGACGGTGCAGACATAGCCGTGGTCGTGGTCCTCTCTCTTTCTACTAATCGCTTGATGGGGATAGACGACTCGACTTTCTCTTTCTACTGATCACTTGGTGGGGATAGACGACTCGACTTTCTCTTTTTTCTGATCGCTTGGTGGGGATAGACGACTCGACTTAGTCGTCTATCCCCACCACTCGACTAAGTCGAGTCGTCTATCCCCACCAAGCGATCAGTAGAAAGAGAGAGGACCACGACCACGGCTATGTCTGCACCGTCGATCTTCTAACGCGTGCTCTCACGGCAGGGGCCGGTCTATCTATATAAGCCTATGGGCGCAACATCGGCTGCTGGCCGATATGGGCAATTCTCACATGTGGGTCCGCCAACATCCGGTCATCCGTGATCCTCGGCCCCGTCGTTGTCGCTCTCGTCTCCATCTCCGCATGTTCCGGAGACGTCGATGCAGTCGATGCCGTCGGCTGCAAGGTTGTGACCGGACGGAGGTCTAGAATCAAAATCTGTCGAGATTGGAAATTTATTATTTTCAGACCTGACCAGTCTACGAGACGATTTATACACGAGTCACTCATAGAGACTCGGTTAATATGATTGTCGCCACTCGGTTTTACCTCAATCAACCGAGAAGGGTACGTAAGTTCACAAACCTTTTGAAGGTTGCTCCTAATTTCCCTTTTTCTGTTTCAGGTTCCTCAACGCTGGATGCCGGATGGATCTCACTGCCCATTGGATTCGTCAACGCTTCGCCAGAGATTGCTGCTGGACTGCCAGACCGTCACTGGACTCGCTCTTCAGGATACTCGCCGGATGATACGCAGGGATAGGTAAGTGTGAAGGGAAATTAGTCACACAAGAAACACTCACTCTGCTCTGCTCTTAATATTTCACTGAATTTATTGTTTTAGATTAATCACACACGGAATGGTATCGTCGTGGTACAAAATGGCCGCTCGGTATGCCTCGCGTGGTTACGGCGTGTTAATGGCTCGCACGCTGTTAATTCGCGTTACGGCTTCGACTTCACTTATAGCGGAATTATTATTTCGCACTCGCGTCGGTATTTCTAGAATGTCGCGTTCGGCTCACGCACAAGTTCCGTTTTCGACAAAATGGCTGCTCTGCTGGTTCGCGATACGACTATCTTCGGGAACTCACTTTTCGCGTTACTAAACCAAATTGTCGCGTTACAATTCACTTGAACTCGAATCGCGGTACTGTATCTCGCGGAATTATATCTTCGCGTTAATCTCTCTAGCGGTTATCGCACCGTTCGCGGGATGACCTTGGCTCTCGCTGAGACTATCTACGATACGTCCGTACGCTATCATGTCTCCCAAAGAACTCTTCGAATGGTTATTCGTCAACCGACACTTTCGTTCCCTGCGTTTTGCGCAGTACGACTGCCCGATCACGGGCGGCCATTGTGCTTCCTTTGTTCTCACGGTCGATTTGGCGAAAACAAATTTTTGTGATGTCCGTTTGTCGCATCCACAGCGAATATGAAGCTTCTCTAAGATTCTGGAAATTTCCATAAATATAATCCTCGCTAGATCGTCAAAACTTGTCTTCGCTCGATCGAATGACCTTGGGGTGTTTCGCACCTCCTTATCGCGTTCGCGACATCGCGCGACTTATTCGCGCGAAGGTCGCGGACAATTGCGCTCGACGCTCGCGTTACAGATTTTCGCTGTACGCATGCAACTCGCTCGCCAGCATCGGGCGACTCCCACTGGTCGGATCGATGCATCCCTTATCGTGTCCGCTCTAACGCGGGTCACCTCCACGTACACGACGGGCATTTGATTGTCGTGCCCTTGAATCGTCTTACGCTTTGATTCGACCAATCGGAGCTTACCGCGTCGGAATTACGACTTGGCGACGCATCGTTGTTGCCGCCATGCGCGCAAGCTCGCCGTATCGCCTGGGCGAGATATGCCTGCCTCGGATGACCTTGGGGTGGCAGGCTCGCGGTTTCGCGTATTCTAAGCACGAAAACGATGCTCGCACTTTTTTTCGCGGCGCTCGCGTGCCCGAGAGGGCGATTTTTGTAATCTTGACCTCTGCATGACCTTGGATCGGAGCTTTGCGATCCAAGGTGCTCGCTGTGATTCCCGTTACGCGGATGCTTCCCCTGAGCGTCTGCGAGCTCACTCTATCGCGATATATCATGCGCATTCGCCCGGGAGAGTAATCTCGCGGTTCCGCGCATCCGCAATCACGCGAACTCGTTAATCGAATCTATCACGGGTCACGAGTGACCTTGATATTCACGAGTGCTCAGAATCGCGATCGCGATAAAGTTTCCGTTCGTATGTCAATTCGTTCACTGTTTGACCTTGACTAGGTCAAACCTATGAAACTTAGCCGCGCGGTTGTCGTTATCTCGCGCGCGTCATCCAGGACGTATTTTCGACTATTGCACGCGTTTGGCGCTCAACTGATTATTTCACGGCTAATTAACTGCCTTGTTGGTACGAGGGACCCGCTATAGAGATGCCCATTGTCACATCCTCCGGAGATCCACTTCTTTGCAGAAAATTTTTTCCCTTCCTTTCTGTTGAACATAGGCGCACACTCCACCTGTAGGGTTGCCGTCACATGCGGCGTAACTTGCGTAAGCGTGACTGCGGCGTAACTTGTGCCGACCAATCACATCATCTCATTTGAGTATCAGCTTTCGTCTAGTTATTTTACGCTCTTTACGCTATTGTCATTACGCCGAATCCAATTTCTAGCGGAAGTAGCGGAACTAGCGAAAGATAGTGCAGACTGGTGCAGGCTGATGCAGGATTGTTACGGACAGGACGGGACAAGAGAGAAAAATGAATAAGGATCAATTAAAGGTAAGTTAATAAGTAGTTTCGTATAGAATTTATTATAATTATTTATTATAATTTATTATACTTATGAAAGCTGTGATAGCTGCATTCGGTTATATCCGATCCACTGTTCACGGCATGTCGATACGAGGTTATGATGGTTTTAAAGATTTCGGTGCCTTCCCTTTGGTTTTTTCATCCTAATGCATTATTGTTCACATTGCATGCTTGCCTTTTAGCACAATGTGGGTATTGCGGGAGGCTGTTCAGCTTTACAAATTTTATCGAGCATGAATGCTTTAAGCATTATGCGGAGGATGAAGATCGCATTTGTGTGGATGAAAATTATGTGGTGACAATATGTACGTTACTATATCCTTTTATCTTCACGCACATTTTATTGTCTCATAACAAAAGAATTAAATTATCCATTTGTTAAATAATCAAAGGCAGTACAAAGACTGCGGAAGGTCCTGCATGTAAGATACTTTGGATGAACTCTTGATTGGGGCTGTGAAGAAAAGGAGAGCACTTTACGACTATACTATACCTGCTTCTCAAAGAGCAAATTTGCGTAAAAATGCGTTATGGTTACAAGTATCCAATCTTTTAGGAGGTAGTATATCTAATTTATTTCTATTTCTATATCTCTATGTCTAATCTTTTGTGAATACACATATAGATATTTTATACGTTATAAATTAATTATACTATATATATGTTTGTTAGGTGCTCTTGGTCCAGAGGAGGCTAAAGCTCGCTGGAAGTATTTGCGAGATAATTATGCAAAAGCTCGCAAAAAGGCAAAAACCTACATTCCCAGTGGATCGGCAGCTAAAGCTGGTGGACTAAAGAAATCTAAATTTAGATTTTATGACCTCATGACATTCTTGAACGACTTTCTTGAAACACGGCAGTAAGTTCTTTCTCTTCAATATGCAAAATTGTACCACTTTCTCAATTTGTCAAGTATATTAAGAATACAGCTGTTTTCATGTTCGACATACTCACATAGGATGCTGTATGTAAGTATATATAAATATATATATTTATTTCAGGACTGTCAGTTCAATGCCAGACGTTACTGAAAGTCAAGTATATGCAACACCTATGCAATACGAGGATGATAGTGTTGCTTCATCTTCACAGTCCACCGATATTCCTTCTTGGACGCAGACTGCTATCCATGCTTCTCTAACGATGCAGTCTCCCATTCGTGTTTCCTCCAAAAACAC
>JASTWQ010000858.1:0-63202 GCA_035220615.1 Leptothorax acervorum
TAAAATACGTTGATATCTCGTTAACAATTTCTTTTTAGAATGTTTCTATGTTCGCCAGATTGTCAAAAAATATTTTCAACAATGTTTTTAAAAGATTGCATAAAAATATATTTAACAATATTTGTAAAATCTTTTAGAAACTTAAACATTTTATTTTTTAAAGCAATATTTCTAAAAGATTTTACAAATATTATTAAACATATTTGTATGCAATCTTTTAAAAAATTTTTGAAAATATTCTTTTGACATGATTTGACGGGCATAGAAACATTGAAAAAATATTTTTGTGAATTAGTTTAAATTATTTTAAACTTCCTAAAAAATATTTTTAATATGTATATTTTAAGAGGTTTTTGTGCTGTATGGGAAGAGAGTTGGATATACTAGAAAAGTATGTATGTATAGAATACGATACACGTTACTTGATGCACAATTTTTGACTTCCCTGTATGTCGATCGGAGCGGTCGATCCAACCAGGTGTCATCTATGGATCTTTCGGTTCATTACAGTTGCAGTCGGTAACCCATCTCCCATGGTAAAAAGTTGGTGCATTCATTAAGATTCACCCTGTATGTTATACCTCATATGACAAAGAAACACTTCAACAAATCTTAATAAATTATATAATTCTTTATTTTTCTCTCGTGCAAATTACGCAATCAACTCACTTTCTGCAAACGACAAACAAAAATAATAAGAGTACATGGCCTATCGCCTCAACTGTTAAAAAGTTACATCATGTCCATAGATACAGCCTGCTTTTTTTTATCATAGCAACGAAATTAGCAAAAAGTAGCAATTTCTTTCTTTACATTCTTCAAGAGTACGATATTCTGTTCAATCTGACTCCAAGATCTTTTTGGCTAAAAGCGGCTAAAGTTTTATATAGCATAATAAAGTTGGAGTACCGATTCACACTAAGCGTCACACGAGGTTAAAAACTACATCGGATATATCCGCTGGGTTCAGCCCTCTTTCAATTTTATGAATAAAACTTAAAGTACACATGTCAAATAACAATAAATCGTATTAAGATATTTTATTAAACCATTCTGAGTAATTTGAAAACTAACATAAATAAAGTAACGGAACTGCAGAAAGCGACTATATCAAGCATACTAAAATTCTACATTTTTTTGTACCTATATTATACGTTGGAAGCAACGTACAAGCATTTAAATTACAGGACATTCTTTTTTGTGTATTTTGCTTAAAATTACAATAATTTTTACTGATATTTAGACGAATCAAAAAAATACATTTTTTGCCAAGTAATCGACATTTTAGACCACTGTGCGACATGAATTTGAACTTTGGTAGACACAGATGGGCGATTCTGTACGATATGTACGCGCGTTTCAGTAGAGCGTATTACGGACGCAAGAACGTTCAGCCGTGTCTCGATGTCCCGAATTTTCTACTTTACGCTCCAATAGTTGTCATCGATTGCTCTCGACAAAACGAATCCGTCAAAACTGCCACCGTGGATGTCAGAATAGAATTCGATTGCATGGAGAATGTACCGCCGAATACCTCAGCGTACTGTCTCATCATACACGATCGCGTTATTCAGTATAACCCGTTGACCAACGTGGTGCGCAAAATTGTCTGAGCGTTCGCGGCAACGTCGAAAAACAAATATTAATAAAGAGAGGGGAAAGGGAGCAAGGTATAAATCAAAAGTGTCGCGAGACGTTTGCATATTTGCGTGTAATTCTTCTCGAGTAACGCATCGAAGAGAGAGAGAATTCTCATGTCCGTACCAACGTTCGTCGACCTGCAAGGTTTCCTCGTCGGAATGAAATTTGTCGTGAAGGAGGTGGCGGTGCTGCGAAAGGGGACCGTTCTGGCGCATTACTATTTGAACGCCCCATGCCGTGGAATCTCCTCATGAACTCTGACAAGTCATGCGCTACCTGGTTGATCAAAAATCATCATGGATTACGATGGAACGATGGAAACGTGCCGTACAGCATGGTGAAACGTCTAATTACATCGGCCGTGCTTGGTATGGAAGAGGATGATGATGATGACGAAACGCCACCGACTCTCGTGTACGTCAAGGGAATCCAGAAACGAGAATGGCTGGTAAATCTGCTCGAAGATTTTGCGAGAAAGAAAATGATCGTCGAGACTCTGGATGCGGATTACGAAGACATCGACTCTTTGAACACTCTGGATGCCGCTAATACTGTGCGATGCGGAAAACATACGAAGAATTGCGCGTTGCAAAACGTATTTAAAATATTTAACTGGTGGTCGAAACACGAGAAAGAAGTGTCATCTTCTTATAAAACTTATAAAAATAAATAAATATATTATACGTATATGTACGTTACAACGTTTTATTTCTTATTTCCTTTCCCATCTACTACGCATGACTAAATACGTAAGAGGAAAAAATAAAAAGTCTTTTCCAAGTCTGAATCACGACGTACTTTATTTTCCACTCGAGCGATATACGCGTTACGTTCGCCACAACGTCGGCGCTCGCTTCTGTAGTGCGAGACGCTGTTTGTTTACATGCGTGAAAAATGTCGCAACGCGCTCGCTGAAACATGTAGCGACGCGCTCGCTGAAACCTTGACAAAAGAACAAGTCTTCCTATAACGAAAATGATGATCATGACCGCGACACCGCGATCGATTAAAAACTATGGCATCGCGCCGATCGCTATTTTGTATTCTAACAATAACAGCCGTCTTCTACAACGGTATGTTTCGCTACGCCATTCGGCTATGGCGTTGCGCGTTACAGAGCGTCAAGGTTCGGCGGCTCGTCTTTGCAACATGAGATATAATCATCCTCTTCGCTGTAAGCGACTACTTATCAGTTTTTATACTGTCCTTACTTCACCTCTAGCGGGTTTTTTGCCGCAGTTCCGCTTCAGTCTGCAACTGTCGCTTGCCGGTATAAAACATCGTTCGCGGTACCATTTTTTTTTAAAGTCATTAGTTTTTTAAACATAAGTTTTTGTGTGTTAGTGTGTCGGGGAGCCTAAGCCGCGGGTGTCATGTACGTAGTTACTAGTCCGATAAAGTATAATTTCTTGATCGTGTTGCGATACGATTAGGAACATGTACTTTACAGGACTAGTAATTACGTAGTACCCGCTGGAGTACATTTTTTGAACGTAATGGCTCCGCCTGGCTCAGATTTGCCAGACGTAGCACAACCTCTCAAACTTGAGGAGGCTGCGGAAGGGGTGTGTGCTGCGCCTGTCAACAATTTTGACTTTCGTGGCCGAGCCGAACGACACGTTCGCCAATTGGAGCAAGAGGACGTAAGACGTCCGGGTCGCAATAACTTTATCTCCAGATTGCGAGCGCTAGGTTGGGGGGCCTCACAGGCAGGTGGTGGTGCAGGTGGTCGAGGACGCGCTGAGGAGATGCGACACCTAATGCAAAGATTGCAGCTCGGGCATCATCTCGTCGGGCGCGGACACGGGCGTTCAGTAAATTAAGTGCAAGCCGTTTTCCCGCGAGCTCGCCACTCGCAGGGGCGTTCCCGCAAATTAATACTCTTAGTAGTCAGATCGCGAGAGACAATACGCGAAAACTGGGCACCAGGTGCGATCACGCGCACCACGTTCCAATCATCCAACCGTCATCACATGACTCTAATTAACGCGATATCGTAACGTCTCAGAGCGAGGTCCGTAATGTTAGTTAGGAGAATGAGGGGAGGGAGCGTAGCGCAGAAACACAGATAAATAAAGCAGATGCAGTTATAATAAAATAATAGGTAGATATATTTCGATAGAAAATAGCGGATGTGAAAGCACGAAGAAATGATAGCAAATAAAGATCCGTTGGCGCAATAACGGAAAAGGTGATAATGTGTGTGTGATCCGGCGATAGATAATCTCGATAACGGAATCCTAACTGCACGCGGGACACGGAAACGGGATCGAATCTAACACGCTGACACGGACACACGGCCATCCATCCAACGCACACGCGAATACGCACTCATTCATCCGATCTAACGTCGTACGCAACTACACCTGCATATCCGCAACGCGAAACACTCCACACACATACACGGAACACGGACAACGCGAAGCAATACGCCAGTATACACGAAACGCGAAATGCGCGGGCCGCCACGCCGCTTCACACCCCCGATGCACGCCGCGCGACACACGATGCACTCACACGCGCGATCGCCCCGCGCGGGCACGCGGATCAACAGCTGACGCGGCGCCCGACACACACAGCACGCAAAAACTATCCGAACGCGCCCGGCGCGTGATCACCCCCCGTTGCTCCCCGGCGCAATCACCGTTCTCTTACGCGCCTCTAATTACCCGCGGTACGCGGCACAATAGGCGAGCACGAGATCGCACACACGGCGCGGGCGGAATTCGACCCACAATTACACACGATATTCACGCGATGACTACCGGTCGCGACGGAATCCCCGAGGAGGGCGAAAACACACTCTACCGCGATCCGCTCTCGGCCGGCCCGATCAACGTCCTTTCGATGTTCTCATTACACGCGGTACGCCCGGTACTCTACGGAACTTTATTCACTCCCGACGCGCGATCGGCGAACACGAGGGCACCGGCCGGGAGCGGAATCACTAAATCTTACACTGCATACCGGAGTGGCGGCCTTACAAAACCCTCCTGCGACGTGGATCGGATGTCGATGATCGGGACGGGCGGCTACTTCCGTGGCTCACACAGCAGTGACGATCCTGCGGCCCGGCGGGATCACCTCGGGCCCCCGCGCTTGCGCACCGAATCCGCTTCCTGTCCCAGCCATCCGCGCCATATCCTGTTGCCGAATTCCTCCTTCCTCGATCCGCTCCACCGGCCCGCGGCATTCAAACGGGCGTTATAGGATGAGTCCGGCTGCCCGTGCCGTTATCTCTGTAGCCAACGTCCGGCGGGCCCGGCTGGCCAGGCCGTGACCGCGCCGACGGGCATGCTCTCGCGTCCGGCGGGGGCGGCGGGACCGTCCGCCCGCTCCTGGGGGTGGCGGTGCAGCGTCTGACGCGGACCTCCACGGGGCGTCCCCCTCGAGTGTCCTTGTGCTCCTTCGGCGGCGGTATGGCTCGGGACGTGTGCGGCGGCTCGGCGGCGGACCCGTGGGTGACCCGCCTGACGGCCACCCCGTCGCCCTCGCCCCTCCTCGACAGCCCCTTTGGGTCCCGCGGTGCGGCTTTTAAGCCGTTACATCGCAATTTGGCCCCGCTCCGGCTGCAAAAACGCTAATACCTCTATTATATATAATTCGCCCCCGCTCGGGTTACACCGCCCCCGATTCTGCCCTCGGTCGAGCTCCGTCCGGGAGGAGGGCGCGACTTTTGCCACGTCACATAAGGTAAGAGCGAGCGAGCGAAAACGTGTGAACGTTTACGCAGGCGGGAGAGAGCGAGCGAGCGAGCGTGAACGCGGGCGGGCGGCGGCGGGCGGCGCGGCGCGGCGGCGGGCGACGGCGGGCCCTAACGCGGTACCCCTCCCCCGCGGACTCTACGCGGCCTTAACGCGGTACCCCTTCCCCCGCGTGACGTCAGCCTCCTCACCCAACAACTCCCCCCCCTCTGGTCCGGGTGCACCAAAATTCCCCCCCCCCCCGCTCGCGTGACGTCATCCCCATCCTCCGCGTGACGTCATCCTTTGTAATATGAGATGCCGCATGTAAAGCATCTCAAATATCCCCCCCCCCGCACTCCTTGGCACGGATGCACCAAATCCTCCCCCGCTCGCGTGACGTCATCCCCCTCGCCCCTCGATTACCCCCCGCCCCTCACCCCCCCAAGAAGCTCCCGTCCAGAACTCTCTTACTATTACTACTGGATATGTTAACATCTAATGAAATGCTGGATAATGTTCAAATGTACGATTCGATTGTGTAAGTATACTCCTAAATTTTTATTATTTATAAAAATTTAAAATACAAATATTTGTTTATTTTTCTATGGACTTCAGGTTATAGTTTTTTCTTTACAATTTATAATATCCTGTGGTCTGTAACAATTTTTTATGTTGCATCTAAAAAACAATTCATATCCATTAACTATTTAAATATTTTAAATAACTATTATTCTTACAGTGAGGTAATAGGTTACGTTGATGGCATAGACGCTCCGCGTTATGTAGGTGATAAATCTCAATACAAAGTTTTTAAATTCTATTTGAACAATGGTAGCGGAAAACGCGTGCAAATCGTGGCGTGGAACGACGATGTTGATGTTGTAGAACAATATATTATATCAAATCAAGTAAGCGTTTTGTTATAGTAGATATACTGTTTTATTATTTTGATGATTGTACATAATTATCTTCAGATCTATATATCTGACCAAATTTTTATGTGCTTTCATTGATAAAATTGTTCTTTTCTTATAAAAAAATCAAATTTTGAAACTTATATAAAAACGATTATTATTATTAGGTGTACAAATAAGTCTCCGCCGTTTTACAATAGATGGCCCCACCAGGAGGTTATGGTTGAAATTGTCGGATGTAAAGTGTTATATCGTAAGGTTGGACATCTGGCAACACCATAAACTTGACATAGTATCAGACTGTATCGGCATCACATAATTCTTTTCGTGCGAAAATGTCGAATTTTGAGCCGAATAAGCGTCATTTGCGGGAACTTTTGATTTATTTCTTTAATTTGAAGAAATCTGCAGCTGAGGCGCATCGATTGCTTGTAGAAGCATATAATGAGGCTGCTTTAAGTGAGAGAAGTTGTCGTGAGTGGTTTCAAAAGTTTAAGAACGGTGATTTTGACGTCGAGGACAAAGAACGTAGCGGAAGGCCGAAAGTGTACGAAGACACGGAATTGGAAGCATTATTGGAGGAAGATTCGTGCCAAACGAATTTAGTGGCTAGCGATGGACAATACTTTGATTGAAACATAAGGTACCGTTCTTTCACAATAAATGCCCAATTTTTGATAAAAAACGGCGGAAACTTATTTGTACTCCTAATATTATTTAATTAAATGATGTCATTTATTATGTTCAATAATATGAATATATATACACGTATATAAATTTCACAAATTTGTAACATTATACATATAAATACAATATACAATACTTGGCAAAAGATTAAAATTAATGTTAAGATTTAATTGGATTAGAAAGAGTAATTAAGACTATATATATATATATATATATAGTCTTAAATACTTAATTAATTAATTATTTCACACACACACACACACACACACACACACGGAGAGAAATATCCTATAATTGAATATCCTTTTTTTCCTTCCTTTTTCCTTCCAGAATACCTCCAGTATTTTTATTATGGATATCACTTTCAAGAAAATTGATCTTTTCTAAGTGCTCAAACAGAAAGCTGGTGGCAAAAATGCTCAGAAGGAGCACCTTCAGAATTTTATTGAGAGCCGTTTAAGTTGTACTTTTACAGACGAGGCTAAACAATCTTTGAGGAATTCTGTATCATATTTTTGCTCAAAACTCTTTTCTCGCTGGGATAAATGCTGTCGCATTGAGAAAATCTTTTTTAAAAAAAACGATTTCTGGCTGCAGAGTAGTATAACATTCAGTGTTCCAGTTTCATCCAAGTAAGAAAATTGTTACTTAACAGTTACAGTTCAGTTACTAATAGTTACTAACAGATACTTCATATATAAATTCTGCCTCTGTCATTTAAATTGATGTAAGATCATTTTTTCGAGTGTTCGTAAAATCTGTTTTCACAGATTTGACTGTCCCAAAAATAAACGAGTTGGTAATGTAGGACGTCCAAGACTTTGTTTTGAAGATTGTACCCCACGAACAAAACGATTGCGAACACAAACTGTACGAGCTGAGAATTCCTTGGAAGTTCTCACTTATGCTGCAGCCATGAAATTCAGAGAAGAAGGGAAAGAAAGTGCTGCTAAACTTTTACAGATGTTGGCATCAAACCCCACCATGGCAGATAAAATTTTAGTAGAAATTCAGAATTCTGAGAAAGAACAAAATCCTTTATCGGCTGATGAGGCTGTGTCACTTATTGTTGAGGCTGATCTAAGCAAAGCACAGTACCTTTATATTAGAAATATCGTGAATGGTAATAGAAGAAAGAGTCATATGCTACCCTCATATTCGACCGTTTTAGATGCTAAAACTCGTTGCTATCCGCTTCCTGGTTCAGTGACTGTCACAGAGAACAGCGCAGAGGTGCAGCTACAAGCCCTCCTAGATCATACAATTCAGCGTTTAATATTTTTTCTCAAAGAAATCGTAGAGAGATTTAGTCCGCTAGAATCCGAATATGTATTCTTAGATTTTAAATGGGGCTCAGATGGAAGCAGTGGTCACTCACAATATAAACAGAGAATGAATAGCGATAATTATATATTCTTTACAGCCACTGTCCCCTTACAACTTTATGTTCTTCTGCCAAGGTCCACTGAGAGGAAAATTCTTTGGCAAAACCCAAGACCATCCTCAACAAGATTTTATCGTCCAATCCGTTTCCAAATAAGACATGAAACAAAGGACTTAATAATTGACGAAAAAAAACACATAACCGAACAAATTGAGTCTCTCCAGCCAACTAAAATTATTTTAGAGAGCGGGCAAATTATTGTTATAACACAAAAACTAAAAATGACTATGATTGACGGCAAAACTCGCAGTGCTATTACTGACTCTTCAGTTCAGACATGCTGTGCTTGTGGTGCAAAACCCTCCCAAACAGGGGAGATTGAATCAGTTCTGAAAAGGCCTGTCGATGACTCTGTATTTGCTTATGGAATATCAGTGCTTCATGCCCGTTTAAGATGCCTTGAATATATGTTGAGTATTGCATACAAGATGGAACTTCAAAAATGGAGAGTGAATGAAGCAGCTTATAAGATTAGGAAGAGCACCATTCAGAAGCAGTTACGAAAAGATGTGGGCCTGATAATCGATGTTGTTAAACAGGGATTTGGCACTACAAATGACGGAAACACTGCAAGGCGGTTTTTTGAGAACTACGAGTTAGTGTCTGCGATTACTGGTGTTAACAAAGATTTGCTATTTAGATTTCATATAATTCTTACTACTCTTGCTTGTGGATACACAATAAACGTGGAAAAATTCAGAACTTATGCCCTAGATACGGCAAAACTCTGTCAAAAGCTTTACCCATGGTATTATATGCCCGCCTCTGTTCATTTAATTCTGATTCATGGAGCAGATGTTATGTTATCAATGGAATTACCTATAGGACTTTATTCTGAGGAAGCACTTGAAGCTAAAAATAAGAATATCAGATCCTTTAAAGAAAACAGAACACGGAAGATATCAAGAATTGCTACAAACACTGATCTGTTCAACAGATTGTTACTTTCTTCAGACCCATATTTAGCATCTGTTAGAAAACTGCCACGTAAGAGTAGCTGTACTCTTCCCCCTGATGTACTTACTCTTTTGAATTCCTAAGTTTAATACGATTGCTTTAAGATTTAAAATTCTTTCGTCAACTCCATCTAGCATTGTATGTTTAATAACTATCCATATAATATCTGTTTATATAATAATATTTTGTATTTCTCTTAAATATATATGTATATATATTTTTTAGTTAAAATAAGATAATATGATATATAATATATGGTAATATTTTTAAAAAGAAATTTGTATTTCAACAAGTAAATAGTTTATCTTATATTTTCTTAACTAAAATTGGACATGACAGGTTTTCTTTCAATAAAATTGTTTTTTTTTTATAATTCAATGTTCTATTTATCATAACAGTCAATTTCGAATATATTGTTTTTAAAAAGTAATGCCGTAATAATAATATTTGTCCCCATGTGTTATGTAATTAAAAAAAAAATAAAGCCGCTATCTTTAACACTTTAAATGCCTCACCCTGTATATAATAACCTTCTTTTATATTAGTAATAATTCTCCAAGCTGTTACAAATGTCGTTTATATCTTATGCGACTTATCGTTACTAAGATATTAATTTTTGCCACAAAATAAGCCGTTTAGACCACTGTGTGTCGTCGTACGGATAGAATTCAGAGTTTAGAATTTCACGTTGGTCAATTTGCAATGTTTGCAATGATCGAACGTTGTTACTTCTCTGCTCATAACGTTCTTCCGGTCTGTCTGCAGAGCAAAGATGACGTATCGCGGTTTTTCGAGCTGAGTCGCGGTCTTAATGGCCCACGAGTGCTTGGTCGTGTTCTGCAACAGGGGATACTCGTACAGATCCCACGAACGGAAACTCATACTCAGATATCGTCCGTTTTCCAAGGCGCGCAGCATCGACAGTTTATTGATCTCGTTCAGCAACACGTGAGGCATTCGCGATTGTATCTTGAGTACGTTGATAGCAGGAGTCAACGTCGGATTTCCCACCAGGGAATTGTTATCGTTTCGCGATCGTATCAAGATAAATTCATGACGCGCGTTGATCACCACGCGTTTGTAATCCTCGCAAAATCCCAGTAACATGCTGAGCGGTACGTGAAAAGTAAAGTTTCTTCGCGTAGAAGTGATGTCCGCGTTATTGAACATATCCCAGCCGGCGTTTTTCAGAATCGTACTGGCGCCCAAAGACAGCGACGCGTAGTTCTTGAGCGTTGTCGTTATTCCTACGTTTTTGTTGCGATCAATCTCCACGCCGTCGAGTTCGTATCGAATTTCATCGAACATAAACGCGACGGCATTATTCGCCAATACCACGTTATCGGGTTCACCGTCTACTCTGTTCACCGTCAATCAGCGGTGAAATGCCGATCAACAAATTTGGTATATTCGAGCAGAGCAGAGACGCGTCGAACGCCGTATCGTATCATCAGTGGAGCGGATTAATGAGACATTTCGTGCGCGATAAAGCTCTGTGTCGCACCGTTACGGACTTTGACGCAAAATCGCGCAAGATTCGTCGCGTGGCGCAACCGGGGGCATGACGGCGACGCGGTTAATGAACTGTACGTGGAACAAAGCGTTAAGAGTGTGAGAGACGAAGCGGAATTCGAGAAGCATCGTAAAACGTGATTGGAGACTGAATTCGAAACGAATCTTAGACTTCTGAGAGATAACGTTAAAATTTTATTAGATCAATTGGAGGAAATCGAAACGAATCTGATCGCGCTCAAACGAGATACGCAATCAATGTTGGACGCGAACCGAGAGGCGCTCGAGGCACATATCTTTCGATCGACGAAACCTGAGTAACGATGGCAAGCGGCAAACGATCCGGGAAAGGTTACAAAAGGCTGTCGAATGACGATGACGACGAAGGGCAACGGGCGATTCAGGAACGGTCATCGAGCAGCAGCAGTTATCAAAAGACCGACGAACGGGCCAGAAGCGGCTACGAATGGTTCAGAAACGGCTGTGAACGGTTAATGAGCAGAAACTGACAACGACAAGCCAACGATGACGACGACGAAGAGCTGAAAGAACTGAAAAAACCGTTATTGAGCGATGATGAACGGAAATAACTGGCTGATTGAATGTCATTGGTTAAAGAAAAGAAAGTTTAAGATATAATTTCTTTGCGCGTATTATTACGCACCGTTAAAAAAACATGACATCGTCGAAATCCGATGGACGTAAAAATATCGAGAAGCGACGACTCGTCGAGGAACTGCACGCACCGGCGAGAAGAAATTTTCCCCGAAGACGCGTCATCGTGCGTGGGTACGATGACCTGTGGCAGGCTGACATCGTCGAGATGCGTCCGTACTCGCGTTTCAATAGAGGCTACCACTACATACTTACCGTCATCGATGTGCTGAGTAAGTACGCGTGGGCCGTGCCACTCAAGAGTAAAGGCGGAAGCGAGACAGCTGACGTTATCGCTAAGATATTTCGAAACAGCAAGAGATGCCCGAAAAACTTGCAAACCGATATGGGGAAGAAATTTTACAACGCCGACGTGCAACGTCTCATGAGAAAACACGGCATCAATCATTATTCTACATATTCGGTGATGAAAGCATCGGTCGTCGAGCGATTCAATCGCACGTTGAAGAACGACATGTGGAAGATGTTTACGCTCAATGGGACTTACAAGTGGGTGGACGCGTTATCGCGACTCGTGTCGGATTACAACGCGCGCAAGCATCGAACGATCGGCGTGCGGTCCGTCGACGTTACTCCCGCGATCGCCGAAAGACTCTTGAACACGGTGTACAGCGAGATAAAGATCGCGGGTCCGGCAAAGTTCAAAGTAGGCGACCCGGTACCCGTCAGCAAGTACAAGACAATTTTCGAGAAAGGTTACACACCGAATTGGACGACCGAGGTTTTTAAAATTGTTAAAGTGAAGCGTACTAATCCCGTAACCTATCTACTCGAAGACTATCGAGGAAAATCTGTCACCGGAGCACGAGCTGCATCGCGCGGCCTATTCGGACGTGTATCTCGTGGAGAAAATACTTCGCAGGAAGGGTGACGAGGTTTATGTGAAATGGCTGGGATTCGACGGATCGCACAATTCATGGATACACAAAGTCAACGTGATTTAATATATAGACATTTATTTTTACTGTATAAAAATATGTAGAACATAAAAATATGTATTACATACAAGTGTAAAATATAAGTATAAAATATAAGTATAAAATATAAAATACATATGGCCACGCTGGCCACGTAGATTCGGCTCGCTTGCCGAGTGTTCGCTTCGCAAGAAGGATGGAGTCGCTATGTCAAGGTCCGCAACTGAGTAGACGATGTTTTATGCTGTACACTTAGTTCGCATTTATTCAGTATATGTACAAGGCTATATACAAGTCAGATAATTTGTGTTTGTGTTAAATTATGGTGGCCCTGAGAAGGGCCGATTGCAAAAATTATGTGGCCCTGAAAAGGGCCGATTATATCGAGAGGCTAAGTCGGGCGTTCGCTCCACAGCAGGCACGGCTGCGTTCTGGTTCGATGCAGAGGCTGCTGTTTTCCCCAGCGACCGGGTTCTCTCCAAGCCGGCGGTGTTCCCGGCGGTGTCAGCATCTGCCTCGTAACGTTTTAGGTCGGTGCTGCTCGTACTAGCTCTGGCGATGGAGTCCTCGCTCGATGGTAGTGCGCGGCCTTATATATTGCTGGCTCCCGAGATCGCTCGATGGTGGGAGTCTCCCACTCGCTGTCAGTTTCGCTCTCGTCGTGGAGGATCTCCGCCTGTGTTCCCCTGTGGACTCGAGTTGATGGACTGGTCTGCGTCCCCTTCTCCTTGCGGTCTCCCGGTGACACGGCCAATGGCGACAGGAGTGGTGGTACGTCGAAATTCCAGCTGGGAGAAGTCCTTCGCCGAACCCGCACGTCTCCTTCCACCAGTAAATGTCTCGGCGGCCTCGTAAGCTTCCTCGTCGGTAGGTCAATCGGTATAAGACTCCACGCTGCAGGATGATCCTGTGGCTGCTCTGGTTTTCTCGGCGGCAGCGATAGGCGTGGGTTTGTAGTCCGATACTTTCTCCCGGTAGGCACTGTTGGTTGGCTTCCAAAAATACGTTCACAGCTTTCCACTCTTGTCAATCCGACTTGTGGATAGCCGAGCCGTGAACTGATGATGAGCTCTCGCCGGCGGGCCTAATGTAGGGGCCCTGGTCGCATTTTAATTGCGAGAAAGCCTTCCACCTGTCAACGTGAGCTTGCGGCACGCGGCGTAGGCCCCACTCGGGCGCTCGGTCGACGCGCGCGTGGTGGGGCGCGACGGCTTGACTGCGCGCGTGTAGTGGGGACCGATCGATCGGTCCGTGTACTACGGGTTGCCGTTCTGCAGGGTTTTATGTGCGATCGGCAGACCGCCACAATACATTTAAGTAAAACATATGTATAAAACAATTTAAGTTGTGAAATAATTTAAGTTGTTTTAAATTGTTAACTGCAAACGTAATAATTTTTCAATCATAAAAATCGTTGGTACTTCCACGGAAAATCTATCTAAGAAGTTGCAGTTAAAATTTCAAGTCAATCGGACAAAAATTGAGCGAGATACAGTGTACGCCGATTTGAAAATTGTTTTTTGTTTTTTATACTGCCACGATGCCATTTTGTTATATATATATAAATAAAAAATATTATTGAGAACTGTAATATATGTGTAATAAAGCCCTAAATTTTTTTTTGGATCCACCACCTAGAACTCAAGAAAAAAATTCACAAAAAAAGCTTATTTTTTCGACGCGCCTGGGTAGTGTAACCCCTTAAATCAGTATTTTATTATCCCATCCAATATAAAATGTTGCATACATCTAATATCTTTATTAACATCATGTCCAATATAAAATATTATGAGATATTGTGTGAGAATAGGTACTCCTTCTAGCTTTAGTTGTGGCTACGTTTAAGTCCGCAAGTAACGGCGCGTGGTTTACTAGAGTGATGATTTGTACTTAAAAATTCACGAATAATTTTATTGGACAGCAAATATCCAATCCCGACCGATTGTGGCGTTTCCTTTAATTATTGATTATTATCTTATATACGGTCGTACTTAAATTTGCTTATTGTTATATACGTCGCCGGAAAAAGACGTTCTTCCTCAGTTAAATAGTTTGTTGCGATAAATATCACCACATGCCTCAGTGGTCGAATAGGTGAGACGCCCGCCCGGAAAGCAGGGAGGTCCAGGTTCGAATCCTGGCTGGGGTGTTATTTTTCGCAACATTTTCTTTATTACCCTATATCCTTCTACACATATCCCGTCCTTTTTCGAATGTATTAACGAGTGTTAGTGGACAATTAAATTAATTTTCAATTTAATTGTGTGAGAATAGGTACTCTTTCTAGCTTTAGTTGTGGCTACGTTTAAGTCCGTAAGTAACGGCGCGTGGTTCACTAGAGTGATGATTTGTACTTAAAATTCACGAATAATTTTAGAGTCCGCCTTCCCATTGGCCCGCGTTATCGCGCCGAAAGACGTACGCACCCCTTAGGTGGGGCGCGACGTCGATCCGCCATCGAGCGGTCGCCGAGTCGATCTCTTTCGGCTCGCCCTCTCGCCAAGTGAAGACGTCCTCGCGAATCTCGGTGCGAATTGCCGCGTAAAGTAGTGAGACGAGGAGTCCGACCCGGTTCCAGCGCCTTGGTGAAGGCGACATCGGAGGAACCTAGCAGCGTACCGATGAGGTTGCCAAGCCCTAAAATTGTGTACAGCCACGGGAAAGCCGTCGGGTCGCGTTCGCGTTTCGTTGCCGACTCGCGTGGGTTATTTAGTGCATTTTGGTGTTCGCTCGCCATACACGGCGTAGCATATTAGTGATTTCGCGAAAGCGATCGGCATCGGCGGAGGGCCCCCCTTGGCATTCGCACGGGCTTTATTTCGCGTTAGTGTTGCGTGTGTTGACGCGGTAGTGCGGATTCGTTACAGCCTCCTGGAGATCGGGATCGCGGGCGTGTGCGGCGGCCTTCAGCGGGGCCGAAGGGCGAGATATCGCATTCGCGCTGACGGCATACGGGAGCGGCCGCGTACTAGAGTTCGCGTGTGGCGTACGTCCTCGGGTTCGCGTTGAGTGTGGCGTTACCGCGTATCTGCTCGCGTACCGTGTGAAGTCTGGCGTTCTGACGACCGACTTTGAGTTCGCGTTGAGTGTGGCGTAAACACGTATCTGCTCGCGTTCCGTTTAGAGTTCGACCCTTTTTGCGTCCTTGATTGCGTAGTGCCGTCCCGAGTCGCGCCCGCGTTCGCGCTCGCGTCTCCGCCGCCGCGCCCCAGCGTGAGAGTCACGTCGCGCCTGAGTGCCGCGTGTTTTTGCATGTTGATCGCCGCAAATTGCTTCCGTATTGCGTCCCGGCATTATCTCGCGTTCTTGGATCGATTATTTCCGATATTATTGTGTTATTATTTGCGATGTTATTTAGCGTTATTATTTGTGATCTTAATTGCGATATTTATTAATTGCGATATACACGATATCATGTTTGCGTTGTTCGCTGCCGCGTATTAGTTTTGCGTTATTATTCGCGTCTGGTATTTGGTATTAGATTCGCGTCCGGATATTATTCAGCGGTACCATTTGAGTCGGAATATTACTTTTGCGTTACCCCGGGTTTATTCTTTGCGTTATTTCGACTGCCGTTCGCGTTATCCAGAATCTTTTCTCGCGTTATTGCTAAGTTACGAAATATTTTCCTGATTTGCGTGCTCTATTGCGGCCGTTAATTGCGTCGCGCGTGCGACGAGTTCGCGCCTGAGCGGCGTAAAAACCACTGACAACAGAACAGAATAGAACGGAGTTGAGTCTCCGAAGCTGATTGATAGCAATTTATTGCAATACCCGCGTATTATCTGTTTCTTTGGCGAGTTTTAATCTCGCAAGATTAAGTTGTCGCGCTCCGTTTGGCGCACGCAGGCATTATATTTGATTGTCGACGTTTTTGGCTTTATTATTTATATTATTTACAGAGTTACGTTTTGATTGCGAGAGGTATCGCGAATGTTATTTAGATCTCATTGTTTAGTTTTTTTTGTTTGTTCCGTAACGATCCAGAGATCATTATAATTTAGTCAATCAATACTTTCATAAATTCCAATATATTTTCCGTCTGATCTTACGTTACTCGTTGTCGCGTATTGTTCGCGCGGCGAGATTATTCATCGCGTATACTCGCGCTTGATGTTACTTCGCGTTCTTCTTTAGTATTTTGTAAACGAGCTTGATTACAGTTTGATAGGCAGGGGCAATTGCCTCATTCAACCTTGTTATTATTACACGAATCACCTTGAATAATATTAGTAAAACTGACTGTTTCAATTATTCACTTCATCATAGTTTAGTAATAAACGATACATTGTTTTGTTATATCATTGTGTGGCGAATTATTTAGCCGTTACCCTGCCCCTCTACCGTTAGGCCGAGCTGGTCGGCCCTTCGCACGAATACTTGTTTCTGAGTTTTGCGAATAAATTATCGTGTTGTGGTAAACTTGCGAGTAGAAGCAGTTGAGTTATCGCGACAAATCGCTAGAGAATCGCCGGATTTAGTGGACGCGATTTTCCGCGTCTGGCGCCCAACCGTTGGTATCGCGAGTAAGAGATTTCGTGCGAGGGACTCATTCGAGAGGCCTGACACCTTACTCTCTCCCGTCCCCTTTTGATCCGGCTTGCGCCCGCGCGCAAAAAGTCGTGACACCGTATATGAAATATATCCATAACCTTGATTGTTTTAATTTCGTACATTACTACTGACTTTATTCATATTTTCATTTGATACGTTTCAAGATGAGTCAATTAAAGGACAATACAACACATTTTGTTGTATAATTTGTGCTGGTGGATAAAGAGCCTTGCAGCAAGGAATCCATAGATTTAGTTCCGCACACATGGTTAATACGACGTTTAAACAAGTGGATGTGTTACTTCCCAGAGAAAAAAGATTGGCCCAAGGTCGAAAAGTGGGCAAAAAATTCTAAAAATGCAGAACGAAAATGAAAATTGTGGGAAGTGGTAATAATAAGAGAAGCAGGTATGCTACAATTTAAGGTGATCTGTATCTACAATACTTTTTGAAATAGTTTCAGTTATACTATATAATTTCATTAATCGAGAATGATGTTTGTAAAATATATAAAATTTGTGTGATGTATTCTATGATAGTATTTTTATACATAGTAATTATAAATATATTTATAATGTTATTCTCTCGTAGCTAATTATGATCAGGGCAAACGTCGATTAGATAAAGCCTGTACAAACTTACAAGCTCAATCCAGTACTGCCGAAGATACTGACATAAACGAACATTTGGAAGAAGATGCTTCTTCGACTGAAATTGTGCGTTTCGAACGGGATGACGGACTAGGTGAACTGCATACCGTAGGACCATACAGAGCAGGTAGTCTTTACTGTATCCTTTGTTCTCTCAGGACATTGTCCATCTGACTATTATCTCTTCGGGTCAATAGGATGTTTTCTTTCTCAATCTATATTTCAAAAAAGTTCTTTTTTAATGAACAAGGCATTTGAAATTTCAAATGAAGATGGAAAATTATAGTCACTAAAGAAGGCGATTAATTTATAGATTAAAATAAATTTCTTACACGGAAAAGCAAAGTTTAAATAAGTATTCAAATTTATATTTAATTGAACTATTTTAAAAGAACATTCCTATTTCTAAGTTAATTTCTACGAGTGTTTTAATAAGAATTGCAATAATATAACTTCTTTTAGTTTTTTGTGTACAGCATATTCTAACTTCCAAACACAAAATTACATAAAATATTTAGTAGTATAATTTTTTATTAAATTCAAATGTAATGAAATGTGTGAATCATTAGATTACAATTTCAAAACATATCACCTTAAGGTGCAATATATTACGAGTATTATAACATCGTTTTTTTAAATATTTTAGGCTTAGTGGAGGACTGCTTGATTTGGCTTCTGGGTCAGCGTCCTTTATGGGGAGGTTACCGTTCAGAGGCCCAAAAAATGCATAAATTTTAGGAATTTTTTTTTGTATATAAAGTACACATTTGAAAAGAACTTGTTGCGGCTTTTATTTGAATACAAATGAAGAGTAGTTCATATTTTTTTCGTACAAAAATAATTTAAAATGGCGGCTCCAGCTCCCATGACACGAAGGCCTGAGTTTATGCGCGCGGGGCGCTCTACAGCTTCAACGAATAAACCGATTCAAATACATGACGGCGCAAAAGAAGGGAAATTTAATTTGGGGGGCCTTCACGATGTTTTTTTTTTAATTAATTGCAATTATTTTTATTCGAACGTTGAAGCAAAAAGAAAAGGGGGAAAAATGTTTTTTTTTTCAAATAGCTGCCATTTTATTTTTCGGGCGTTTTTTAAAAATCGGGAAACAATAAGGCCCCACAAATTTAGTCTACTTTAATAAACAATTAATATATTGTTCGCGATTGCGATAAGTTTGTTTGCCGGATGGGATCGGACAGGAGCCTGAATCGAACACGGCAATTACAAAAGCCGGCAGACCGGCAGTCTTTATTGGTGACACTGCTCGAATTCCGGGTAACGCACAGAACTCGCGCTTATTCTCGCGAGAAGTAGAAACGGCCGAGCCGTTATAATACCCCGATGTGAACGAGCGAGCGGCTGAGCCGCGAGAGCACACACAAAGAAACCGATAGCACGCAAAGACGACACGTGTGGTTTCGGCGCGATCGTTTCGTGGTCTGACCGGTGGCCCGAGCTGGCGGAACCGGAAGCTTCAATTTTGGGGAGGGCCAATCACAACGCGTGTTATGCTCGCTAGCGAGATACGCGACGTAACTCGAGACGCGAGCCGCCGGATGTCGCCATCGGTCCGCCGATCGGTCGCGTACATCGGGTGATCGCAAAACGACCGCTTCCTTGCGGAAGCGCGAACATAACCGCCCGCCTCGGATTATAATCCGAAACGAGCTCGCAAAACTTAGGAACTAAATACAATACCGCCCGCCATGAGAGGCTGGCGACGGGCGCAGCACAAAATGAACATCAAGAATCTGATAAGAGAACATGACTTAAACACTAGCTTATGATTAGAACCTTAACTATTAACGCGTGTATATACAACGGAAAAAGACCGGTCGGACATCACTCGGATCGCGTGTCATCGCTGACGACATCGGTTTCGCACGGAGCATCGCGTGGTCCTTGAATGTCCACCGGGAGAAAACACAATTTTGTGATCGGACGCGTATACATCGATTTTGCCGTTTTGACTGTGACGACGCGACAGAGGCCATCCTGACCGGGATGGCACTCGATTATGCGGCCGAGCTCCCACTGGCTTGGAGGGGCGATAGGATTTCGCAGGAGGACAATCCGTCCTATTTGCGCCAATAATTGAATGGTCCGCCATTTCGGTCTCTGTTGTAAAGAATGGAGATAGTCATTCATCCACGCCTTCCAGAGGTGATCGCGTAACTGGCTTATTAATTGCCACCGCGTTAGCCGATTCTCCTTTTTGTCAAGCAAGGTAGGTTCGAGAATCGCGGTAATTGCGGAGCCAATCAAAAAATGTCCCGGCGTTAACGCCGAGTAATCGTCGAGGTTGTCTGAATTCGGGGCGATCGGACGCGAATTCATGCACGCCTCTATCTTGCAAAGGAGGGTCGTCATCTCCTCGAAAGTTAGTGTGTGAGAACCGACGACGCGCTTCAAATGGTGTTTGAGACTCCGCACTCCAGCCTCCCACAAACCGCCGAAGTGTGGAGCAGACGGGGGCAGAAAATGCCATGTCACCCCGTCTTCAGCTAATCTTACGAGAAAATTAGGATTCTTAGTCGCAGCCTGCCAAGCCAATGCGAGCTCACGTTGCGCACCGCGGAAATTGGTCGCGTTGTCCGAATACATACAACTAGGTATTCCCCGACGGGCGCAAAAACGACTGTACGCTGCGAGAAAGGCTGCGGTCGAGCAGTCGCTCACCAGTTCGAGATGGATCGCGCGGGTGACCATGCATATAAAAAGCGCTATGTACGCCTTGTGACTCTTATGTCCGCGACCTGGAGCGTATCGAACGAGTAGAGGTCCCGCATAATCGACGCCACAATGAATGAAGGCTCTGATTGACGGACGAACGCGAAAGTGCGGAAGATCGGCCATCAACTCGGTTGCCGTTTCAGCCCTTTGTCTTGCGCATGTGACGCAGGTGTGTACGACCGATCGAATCACTTGACGCGCACGTAATAACCAATAATTCTCGCGCAACAATTGCAACGTTAAAGCGGGACCGGCGTGGAGAGCTTGCAGATGAGTACATCGGATAATTAATTTGACTAAAGGATGAGAAGCGATAATTATCGGATGCTTTGTCTTTTCGGGCAGCTCAGAATGTCGTAGTCTTCCGCCCACGCGGATCAATCCGTCTTCATCCATGAACGGATGGAGAGACGACAACCGACTGCGACTGGAGATCGGCAGTTTATTTCGCAACTGCCGTTGTTCATCTGGAAACAGTTGAGCTTGAATGGTTCGAATCCAGTAAACCTCTGACGACTGAATTTCTTGAGCAGAGAGAGCACCCGTTTTGCCGCTCGGATCGCTCGGAATTTTCTTATGAGCGGATTGCAATCGGGTGACAAACCGTTTTATGTAGGCGGTGATCCGTAAGAGTTTCGGCCAAGACGAATAGCGCTGAGACAGATCCCAATCGGCACTGACAACGTGATGGGACACAGCAGCCTTTTCTTCGACCGCAACTCCTGGGGACGGAGCTCCTCTGGCGGTCGGCCATTGATCCGACGACAGCAATAGCCAATCCGGGCCGTTCCACCAAAGCGAACATTCACCAAAGCCCGCGACGGACCGTCCACGTGAGGCTGAGTCCGCGGGGTTCGATGACGTCGGCACATGATGCCAGATGGCATGAGGAAGACGCTTCTGGATGTCCGAGACGCGATTCGCGACAAACGGCTTCCACCGTGAGGGGTGGTTCCGGATCCATGTCAGAGCGACGGTCGAGTCCGTCCAACAGTGACATGAGGCGTTGTGGAGCGAGAGAGCATCTTGAATGAAGACCACACAGTCAACTAACAGCAGAGCGGCTTGCAATTCCAGACGAGGAATGCTCAATGGTTTGAGAGGGGCGACCTTCGACTTCGCCAACAATAACGAATTTCGTACGGTTCCGTCCAAATTGCAAACTCGCAAATAGACGGCAGCACCGTACGCGTGCTGCGATGCATCGGAAAATCCGTGCAGCTCGCAGTGTAGTGTTTCAGGGCCTCGTCCTACCCAACGAGGTATGCGAATATCGTTCACGAGTGGAAGTTCACGGCAGTAATGGTTCCACTGATCGAGCACGTCGGCCGGCAGGGCTTCGTCCCATGCGCAGCCGTGCAACCATAGCTTTTGAACGATAATCTTCGCAGTGATTATAATGGGCGTGACCCATCCCAATGGGTCATACATACGCGCGATTTATGAGAGGATTGTACGTTTGGTCGGCACAGAGTTATTCGAGAGAGATATCACAAAGCGAAACAAATCGCTTTCAGGATTCCACGACAATCCGAGAACTTTGAGATTTTCATCCTCCGAAAAGAGTTTGTCGCTCGCGAGACCATGATCGCTAGGATCAATGTCTTCGACTAGTGTTGGACAATTGCTAGCCCATTTTCGCAGATGGAAGCCAGCTGTCCCAAGAAGCTCGATTAACTGATCGCGAGTTTGCCTTAGGAGAGGCTTGTCATCGGCTCCAAACAGACTGTCGTCAATATAAATATTCTCTGTGAGAACCACCGCTGCCAGCGGAAAGCGTGCGCCTTCGTCTTGAGCGAGTTGCTCCAAGACGGCTAAGGCATCATGAGGGGCAGACGCCGTCCTGTAGGTAACCGTCAGAAGACAGAATTCTTGCACGGGCTCTTCCGGAGAAAACCTCCACAGGATGCGTTGATAATGAACGTCTCGATGATCGACCCAAATCTGGCGATACATCTTGGCGATGTCAGCCGTGTACACGTATGGGTGCTGCCGCCATCGTGAGAGGATTGCGCTAATATTTTTTTGTTTTTTGGGACCGACCATTAGATGATAGTTGAGCGATAGACCATTTGAGGTTTTATGAGAGGCGTTGAAGACAACGCGTAGATGCGTAGTCGAGCTTGTCTCTCGGATTACCGCGTGATGCGGTATATACACCACTTGTGAGGCTGTCGATTCGACGGACGAGGCGAGTGCCATATGGCTGAGCCGAAGGTACTCACTCAGGAACGCGTTATACTCGGCAGCCTGATCAGGATCATTTTTTAATCGACTTTCAGTTCGATTAAGCAGACACAATGCAGAAGATCGCGATTCTCCGATATCAATCGGTGGACCGCTCTTGAACGGAAGCCGAATTATGTATCGACCGGAGGAGTCGCGCCGGTGTGTCTTCTGAAAGTGCTCCGTACATCGTTGCTCCTCCTCAGAGAGATGTTTGAGAGTCGGGACTTCCTCGATCTCCCAAAATTGCCGCAGTTGATCGACCAACTCAGCAGACGAGCAGCAATGATGTGCTGTAATCGCTGGAAAGGTTGGTGGGGATTCGGTGGGGGTGACTCCCGACAGAATCCAACCAAAAATGGTGCTTTGAGCGACGGGCTCATCCGGAGCGCGACGTCGAACACCATTCAAGAGAACCATACCGTACAGATCGGCACCGATAATTATGTCAATGTTTTCCGAACTCGAAGGGGACTGATCTGCAAACTCTATTCCCTGTAAATATTCGAGAGAACGAATATCGTTTGCCCTTGGAGGCACGTAAGTCGTAAGTGACTTTAATACGAGCGCGGACGTGGAATACGAGGGACCTCCCCCACTATGCGACGCGACGCTGATATTTACCGCATGCTGAGCGGTGATCGCAGCCCCGCCGATACCAGAGATCGCGATCAAAATATTTTGTTTTCTTAAACGCAAACGCTGCACTAAACACCCCGTTACGAGTGTTATTGCGGAACCCTGGTCGAGCATGGCGCGAAACGTACTGTAACGTCCGTCCGGGGCGCTCACCCGTATCCACGCGGTCGCCAATAAAATGCCAGATTTGATAATGTTTGATTTCCAGAGCAAATGCGATGTGATTGGAGTCGACTCCGCGGGTTTTACTTCCGCAACGGTAGGCGGGCTTGTCTCAGAAGGAGATGCGCTTGTTTCTTCGTGAAGAAGCGTGTGATGTGATCTCTGACACGTCCGACACGAATTCTTACTCGGACATTCCTTTCGCACATGTTTGCTGCTCAAGCAATTGAAGCAACGACGAAGCTTGTTGACAAGTTCGCGTCGCTGCGCGATCGATTTGCTTTTGAAGTCTGTACAGGCCGACAACACGTGATCCTTCTGGCAAACCGGGCATTTCATTGTGTTTGCGGTGTGACTTTGAACGACCGCCTTATTACTCGATTTTTGGTTAGCAACCGGGAGAATATTCTCGAGCGCTCGAATTCGCGCCGCGAGAAAGGCGTCCAGTGTAACGTACAATGGATAATCCGCCGTATTTCCCAGATGCAATTCCCATGCCTTACGCGTAGCTTTATCGAGTCGCTGAGTAACGAGATACACGAGAAAGTCGTCCCAAGACGACACGGGTCGACCAAGATTCCGCAACGCTTGAATCGCCATGGACGCTCTGTCCCGCAACGCGGTTAATTCCGACGCCGACTCGGAATTTAAACTCGCCAAGGAATTCAGCGCGTGAATGTGCTCATGCACGAGACGTCGCTGATTATCGTATCGCGACGACAGAATTTTCCACGCGACTTTAAAGTTTGCTTCGGTTATTGGCAACGTTTTTACGAGATCGCTCGCTTCGCCCTTCAGGCACGATAAAAGATAATGCATTCGCGTGACATCCGATAAATCAAAGTTATCGATAACTTCGGACAATCTTCCTCGAAAATCAAAGAGAACGACGGCGGAAATCTTCTTCCAGATTCGCCGCGTTCGCGATGAACGAGAAATCGTTGGCAGATCTCGTTCTAAACGGGAACTGCGCACTTCACTCGTCGCACGATCCACAGATGCGTGCTCGAATAGCACTATCCAATCCGCACGATCCGGCTCGAAGGACCAGAAATGTTCGCGATTGCGATAAGTTTGTTTGCCGGATGGGATCGGACAGGAGACTGAATCGAACACGGCAATTACAAAAGCCGGCAGACCGGCAGTCTTTATTGGTGACACTGCTCGAATTCCGGGTAACGCACAAAACTCGCGCTTATTCTCGCGAGAAGTAGAAACGGCCGAGCCGTTATAATACCCCGATGTGAACGAGCGAGCGGTTGAGCCGCGAGAGCACACACAAAGAAACCGATAGCACGCAAAGACGACACGTGTGGTTTCGGCGCGATCGTTTCGTGGTCTGACCGGTGGCCCGAGCTGGCGGAACCGAAAGCTTCAATTTTGGGGAGGGCCAATCACAACGCGTGTTATGCTCGCTAGCGAGATACGCGACGTAACTCGAGACGCGAGCCGCCGGATGTCGCCATCGGTCCGCCGATCGGTCGCGTACATCGGGTGATCGCAAAACGACCGCTTCCTTGCGGAAGCGCGAACAATATATGTTAAGACGTTAAAATCAATACAAAGGAATAGCCATACGGTCTAAGCTTGGATCTTAGGCAGCTTAATATTAATTAAAGGAAACGCCATAATCGGTCGGGACTGGATCTTGGTTGTCCAATAAAATTATTCGTGAATTTTAAGTACAAATCATCACTCTAGTAAACCACGCGCCGTTACTTACGGACTTAAACGTAGCCACAACTAAAGCTAGAAAGAGTACCTACTATCACACAATTAAATTGAAAATCAATTTAATCGTCCACTAACACTCGTTAGTATATTCGAAAAAGGACGGGATATGTATAGAAGGATATAGGGTAATAAAGAAAATGTTGCGAAAAAATATCACCCCAGCCAGGATTCGAACCTGGACCTCCCTGCTTTCGGGGCGGGCGTCTCACCTATTCGACTACTGAGGCATGTGGTGATATTTATCGCAACAAACTATTTAACTGAGGAAGAACGTCTTTTTCCGGCGACGTATATAACAATAAGCAAATTTAAAGTACGACCGTATATAAGATAATAATAATTAATTAAAGGAAACGCCATAATCGGTCGGGACTGGATCTTGGTGGTCCAATAAAATTATTCGTGAATTTTAAGTACAAATCATCACTCTAGTAAACCACGCGAGTGATCGGTTTTTATTCGATCGCCACCTCTCGGGAGGCAATAGCAAACCAACCAGGAGTATTTCTTGCCTCAACGCCGAACATCGGGCGGCGGGAACTAACCCGACAACTCCATGACTTCATACGTGGAGCGGCTCTTCAGTTGGCCGAGAGGACTTAAATCGCCTCAAAATGACTGACGCGGAAGGACTTGGGAACCCACCGCGATTACTTTCCCAAGAAAACCGTGATCGTTGGGCAATCCGATTAACAATCGGCGCCACTCAGTGTCCTGGCTGGATGGTGTGAAATTGGCGACCGAAGCTTCCGAAGAGGTGGCACGCCAGGCCTCCGAAGGAAGAGCTGCTACTGGCGAACTGGAGGCAACTCTAAGCAAAGTCCCAATGCGAGGTCATCGCATTGGCACCTGGAACGTCCGCGGTCTATTACAGGCGGGCAAATTGAGCATCGTCGAAAGAGAGATGGAGAATCATAACGTCACCGTGCTCGGCATCAGCGAGACACACATGCGAGGCAACGGTCATTTCACAACTGCCGCAGGGAATACATTGTACTTCTCGGGATGCGGAGCCTTGAGCAGGAGTAAGGGTCGGAGTCTTGCTACCACCGCATATGACCAAATATGTTCTCGGCTATAACCCGGTATCTGAAAGGATTATCAAACTCAGCACAAAGCCATGCACGCTGAATTTTGTCCAAGTATACGCTCCCACCTCAGGATCGTCGGACGAGGAGATCGACGATTATTACAGGATGTTGGAGGAGACGCTGAACACAATTCCCAGCAGGGAAATAACTATGATCCTCGGGGACTGGAACGCCAAAGTCGGCAACACAGCTGCAGACGATCACATCAGGGACACTGTCGGCAAATACGGACTTGGTGAGAGGAATGAACGCGGTGCGAGACTCATCGACTTCTGTACAGGCAGAAAACTGAGTATCATGAACACACGTTTCATGCATCATCCCAGACGACTCTACACGTGGAGATCTCCGGGCGACCGGTTTAGAAATCAGATAGATTACATCATATTGGACACGCGCTGGAAAACCTCAGTAACTAACGTTAAGACCTTCCCCGGGGCTGATTGCGGCTCTGATCATAACTTGCTCGTTGCGAACTTCTCCATTCGCTTGAAAGCGTCTAGAAGGAACCCACCACAAAAGCCTACACGCCTGGAGTCCCCAGAACGGTCACTCTTCAAGGACATCGTGGAGACAAAGCTAAAAGAGAGCCCACCGTCCGAGTGCGCGGACGCTAAGACACGATGGGAGCTTCTTAAAGACCACATTTGTGACACACTGGACCATATAACTAAAAATAAGAGCACTGACAGCAGGAAGAAGTCATGGATTACCATGCGCACATGGGAACTCATACAGCTAAGGAAGGACATAAAAGTGAAGGGCCTAAGGGATCCACAGGCGAGCGCAGAATACACGGCCCTTTGCAAGGTCATAAAGAAGTGTTGCCGACAAGACAAAAACAACTTCATAGAGGGCATGTGCAGCGACATTGAAAACCACGCACACAGGCTACAAACCTCAGACCTCTTCAAGAAAGTCCGTATACTCTCCAAGCAATTTAAATCTAAGTCATGGGTCATCGAAGACGCTGACGGGAACACATTGCATGAATTAGACAAAATCGCGGAAAGGTGGCGCTGTTACTGCGAACAGCTGTACAAAAACCCCCGCAACTCAATCGGTCGCCAACCTGAATGGAGCGGAATAGACCAGGAGCCATCCATTCTTCGCTCCAAAATAACAGAGGCCTTACGTTCACTCAAGGACAAGAAAGCACCAGGACCAGATCAAATAACGGCAGAAGTCCTGAAGGGCGAGACGGGGATTGACACGCTGCACGCGATCTGCAATCACATCTGGCAGCACGGAGAATGGCCCCGAGATTGGACGGAATCGGTCATCCTGCCATTACACAAAAAAGGATCGACCAAGAGATGCGACAACTATCGCACCTTATCCCTAATCTCCCATGCCAGCAAAATATTGCTCCATATCATCAACAACCGAATCCGGCACTTCTTGGACTGGCAGATTCCGCAAGAACAGGCGGGCTTTGTCAGGGGGAGAGGGACCCGCGAACAAATCCTTAACATCAGACAAGTTATTGAGAAGTCCTATGAATTCGACACACCAGTAATAATGTGTTTCGTCGATTACAGTAAGGCTTTCGACTGTGTCGACTGGCGTTGCCTGTGGAGAGTATTAGCAGAGCTAGGGGTCCCGCAGCATCTAACGGCACTACTCAGCACCCTGTATTATAGCAGTCAGGGAGTTGTGAGGGTAGATAAAACGACATCGGGACCTTTCAGCTTCGAGAAGGGCGTGCGCCAGGGCTGCATACTGTCCCCCATCTTGTTCAACGTTTACGGGGAGTATATAATGAGGCGAACCTGCGAGAATTGGGAAGGTGGAGTCATTATTGAAGGCGTAAAAATCACCAACCTACGCTACGCCGTCGACACCACTCTCTTTGCCGCAACAGAGGCCGAAATGGTCGCCCTGCTGAACAGAATGGAGGAAGTCAGCAACGAAATGGGGCTTACTATAAACAGATCCAAGACCAAAATCATGGTTGTGGACCGTTTTAACAGGCTGGAACTCACCGGAGTTCGCGGCCTGGATGTGGTAGAGAGCTTCAATTATCTGGGCTCCACCATCAGCAACAACGGCTCTTGTGAAACGGAGGTGCGCAAACGAATTGGAATGGCGAAGAACGCCATGTCGCAGCTGCATGGAATTTGGGCGACCGGGAACATCTCCGTAAAAACCAAGACCAGGCTCGTGCGCTCCTTGGTGTTCTCGATATTCGCGTACGGCGCTGAAACCTGGACTCTGAAGGCGAACGACCGCAAACGTATTGACGCCTTTGAGATGTGGTGCTGGAGGAAAATGCTGCGCATTCCATGGACGGCACACCGGACCAACGTATCTATCCTGCGCGAGCTAAGTATAACAGCAAGACTTTCTACTATCTGCCTCCGGAGGATACTTGAATACTTCGGCCACATCGCCAGGAGGAGCGATGACAACTTGGAAAGGTTGATGGTGACTGGCAAGGTGGAAGGAAAAAGACCAAGGGGGCGTAGCCCTACACGTTGGACCGACCAGATCCGCACCACACTCGACACCACCATGCATGAGGCTCTCCACACCGCCCAGGACCGAACCAGTTGGCGGAGTATCGTGAGACGGAAAGTTATTCCAAGAAGGGGCTACGACCCTCAGCACTGAGGAAAACGACGCAAGGAGGAGGATATACGTCGCCGGAAAAAGACGTTCTTCCTCAGTTAAATAGTTTGTTGCGATAAATATCACCACATGCCTCAGTGGTCGAATAGGTGAGACGCCCGCCCGGAAAGCAGGGAGGTCCAGATTCGAATCCTGGCTGGGGTGATATTTTTTCGCAACATTTTCTTTATTACCCTATATCCTTCTATACATATCCCGTCCTTTTTCGAATATACTAACGAGTGTTAGTGGACGATTAAATTGATTTTCAATTTAATTGTGTGAGAGTAGGTACTCTTTCTGGCTTTAGTTGTGGCTACGTTTAAGTCCGTAAGTAACGGCGCGTGGTTTACTAGAGTGATGATTTGTACTTAAAATTCACGAATAATTTTATTGGACAACCAAGATCCAGTCCCGACCGATTATGGCGTTTCCTTTAATTAATGATTATTATCTTATATACGGTCGTACTTTAAATTTGCTTACAGCTTAATATTATTTTCTTTATGTATTTAAATACGCGTATTTTCCAACATATTAACTGCGCGCGGATTAATGTCGGACTTAAAACACGGTTATTATTGGAACCTTAGAAATTCCCTCTCCCTTCCCTAATTAAATCGATATCGATTTAATATTAAAATCACTGTAAAAACTTATTGCGAAAAATATTACCCCAGCCAGGGTTCGAACCTGGAATCTGCCGCATTCCGTTCGGGCGTCTTAACCAATTCGACTACCGGGGCATGTGGTAATATTTGTCGCAATAACCGGATAATAATAATTTGAACGTCTCTCAGGCGACGTGAATAAACAATTAATATATGTTAAGACCGTTAAAATCAATACAAAGGAATAGCCATACGGTCTAAGCTTGGATCTTAGGCAGCTTAATATTATTTTATTATTGGAACTTTAGAAATTCCTTCTCCCTTCCCTAATTAAATCGATATCTAGTTAATATTAAAATCACCACATGCCCCGGTAGTCGAATTGGTTAAGACGCCCGAACGGAATGCGGGAGATTCCAGGCTCGAACCCTGGCTGGGGTAATATTTTTCGCAATAAGTTTTTACAGTGATTTTAATATTAAATCGATATTGATTTAATTAGGGAAGGGAGAGGGAATTTCTAAGGTTCCAATAATAACTGTGTTTTAAGTCCGACATTAATCGGCGCGCAGTTAATATGTTGGAAAATACGCGTATTTAAATACATATAGAAAATAATATTAAGCTGCCTAAGGTCCAAGCTTAGACCGTATGGCAATTCCTTTGTACTACTTTAATAAATTTTTGGGGTTTTTTGTTTTAGATCAGCTGGCGAGGCTGTAGAGCGCCCCGCGCGCATAAACTCAGGCCTTCGTGTCATGGGAGCTGGAGCCGCCATTTTAAATTATTTTTGTATGAAAAAAATATGAACTACTCTTCATTTGTATTCAAATAAAAGCCGCAAAAAGTTTTTTTCAAATGTGTACTTTATATACAAAAAAAAATTCCTAAAATTTATGCATTTTTTGGGCCTCTGAACGGTAACCTCTCCTTATGGATTTGTTTCCGACGTTTCGTAATCATTTCAGTTCACTTCCTCAGGATAAGGTACAACCTAAGGATGTTCTAGGATAATTTTTAGGTCATTCCTTACCCTGAGGAAGTGAATTGAAATTTTCACGAAACGTCAGAAACAAATCCATGATGGGCGTACGCGGCGCTGATCCAAATCAAGCAACGTCGTTTTTATTGTAATTTTACAATAATATAATATAGTACAATACAATAATAGTTTAATTCGCAATTACACAATATTACATTAACTTATTTTTCAGATACAAATAATACACAAACAGGAAACAATAATGACGATTGTTTAGCAACTATGATGGACCGATTTAACCGTTTTGAACAGAAAATTAAGCAGGAACTGGACAACATGAGAAGGAGTATATGTTACGATCTTAATAAGGGCATAAACGATATAAAAAATACATTAGCGCTTAATGTTAATGAATCACTTGGTATGAAATCAACCGAATGTAGAAACGACTTTGCAGTTACTTTACCATTAAATACTGTACAACAGTTTGTGCAGTTTAACGAGCAATTATCGGACACCAAAAAAGAGGTCATTTGTAAGTTTTACATAGAATTATCCATTAAATAATAAAATAATGGGAAGAAAATATAATATTACACATTTTACAGAAAATCATGATGACAAATCAAACAACAGGTGTGGAAACCATCGCAAAAGGCATTTCTATAATATTGTCAGCTTTGCTCACCAAAGATATTCAATTACAATATTCTGCTTGCGGACGTAAAATTTCTGGACAGAAGAAGAAGAAGAGTTTCTGCGATACCATGACTTACAAATGCATGAAAGGTGTGTGTGTGTGTGTGTGTGTATGTGTGTGTGCGCGTGTGCGCGCGCACGGGTATGTCTGTTATGCAATTTACAAAGGTAGTAATGAATTTTATGACAGATGTTTTAGTCGAAAAATTTTCTGTTCCGAAGAAAGAGATATTATCTAAAACAAGTCGATGGTTCACGGGAGCATCAGACAGAGCTGGAGGACGGAAAGAAAGGAATCGGACAAAAAAGAGAGATGAGACAGATGAGAGAAATGAGAGAGATGAGAGATATGAGAGAGATGAGACAGAGAGCGAACAAAGCACGTGAATTATCACAAACAGATTTCTTTTATTTTATTTTACACATTGTACTTTATTCATATATTTATATTGTATTATAAAGTAAAAATATAATATAATGTAACAAATAATAATAAATATAATATAGTGCAATACATTCTAAAAATAATATTATAATATAATATAATAAACGTTATTAGAACTTACCTTTGTACATCTTTCTCTTTTATTGTCATTCATCATGATAAAAATAAGTACAATATCCCAGATAAAGTTTGCGGGCGGGCTAACGTTGGCAATACCGCGACAACCGATTGTCACTATCCGATCACGGCGCGACGTCGTGTCGTTGTCGTTATGTGGTCAGCTTTTTTATGTGCACTGCTTTTTTATTATAGATTATATCTGTGCAATGACAACATAATGATAACGACACTGTCGTTAAAAGTTACAGAATTAAGCCTCAGTAGGCCTATTCTGTATTTCGTTAATGCTGGATAACGACAGTGGCTGCGTTCCGATATTCACTGCTACAGTTTATATTACGTATACTACAGATTTGCAGTATTGGCAGAGTGAATATCGGAACGTAGCCACTGTCATTCAGTGACGCTAGAAATAAGTAATAACTTTTGGTGATATTAAATTATACATATGATCGGCTCAATGCTACGTGCTATGTCGAGCCGACACTGGTTTCCGACATTCACCCATTTAAAAAAAAAATTTATATTTGTATATCCAATTCGAAATTTTATTACTTCTTTTTACTGAATTTGTTAAAATGATTTTTGAAATATTACATATTTGTGCTGCCTATAACATATGTAGACAATTTATAACACATATATCAAATTAAGAAGTCTACCACGTAAGGCAGTTGGCTCACGATCCAGAGGTCCCGAGTTCGAGTCCCACCAAGGTAAGTGTTTTTTTCAAATATTTAATTAATTACAAAAAGTTAATTTTTCAGATGGAATCATTATAGGCTGCATCTTAAGAAACAAATTCAGTTCAAAAATTGTAATAAAATTTCGAAATGGATATTACGGATATAATTTTTTTTTTGTGTTGGGTGAATGTCGGAAACCTGTGTCGGCTCGATACTGGCACACGTAGCATTGGGCCGATCTTATCATTTGGATATTATGCCGACATCGGCGCGACGTTACAGCTAGTACTGAGCCGATGCTGCTGACCAGTATCGGCTGAAACTGTATCGGCCCGATACTGAAACGTAACATTGGGCCGATGTCGCTGACCAGTGTCGGATTAATACTGACAACCGAACATTGGGCCGATCTTATCATTTGGATATTGCGACGACATCGGCGCGACGTTACAGCCGACAGTCGGCAGTCGACAGCCGACGTTGGCGCGACACTGCCCCGCTTGTAAAACCGTACATGGGATTTCATTTTTCTTTAAGAAACAAAAAACAACCTGAGTTGCTGTTCTTAAATATAAGACAACATTCAAAGATCAAGAAGATGAAGAACTATAAGATACGTTTTGACATTCAAATTTAAAATTTAATTTTACAAGAATTCTTAAATGCGTTTAAATGTATATTAAAGAACACTTGCAAAAGAATGTCTAGGTAAATAATAAATGTTGCTAACATTTTATAATTGTAAATGTTAGATAAAGTAATCTCAATTTGAAAGCAGGCGTTAGGATATTCCCTTTGTGTAGTCACGAGTGTAGAGCGTGAAAAGGGGGGGTCGAAAACAAACATACATATACAGGTACGAAATAACGAATAGACCAGAAGTGCGCAAGCAGTCTTTCAGAGAAGTCCGATCTCTTATGTGTTAGCCGATTTATTATATACATTTATAGACATTTATATTCTCTTGTATCTATTAAAGTTCTGTCTGTTTTAATCGTGTGCTCTTTACTGTCGTAAAATCCATCAGGTTATGGGCCCAGTGCCACGTGTTGAGTGCATGATATAAAATTAAAGACAGACAAGTTTAAGTGCAAAATAAAGAATGTGCGCCGCAACTAATACACTGGGAGCGCTGGAAAGCGTCGACAAACTGAAGGATGCCGAAGGATATCCACTGTGGAAATTTCAAATCGAAATCTACCTGGAGGCAGCAGATCTTCTGGACATCGTACAGTCGGAGCCAAAAGCGTCAGAATCGGCGGAATGGAGGAAAAAAGATGCCAAAGCGAAGCGAATAATCGTAAGCACTCTAGAAAAGCAATCACTGATACATATAGTTACATGCAATACAAGTTATGAAATGTGGCAAAAACTAAGAGAAATTTATGAAAGAGATTCACAGCATCAGAAATGCGCTCTGATGCAAGAATTCTTCGAATATAAAAAGAAAAGTAACATAGATATGGCCACATACATAACAGAGTTAAAAAATCTTGCCTTTAAACTTAAAAGTCTAGGAAAAGAAATAAATGATACTATGATCATGTCTAAAATCTTGACAGCTTTACCAGAAAATTATAGATTTTTTTACAAGCGCATGGGAATCGACACCCGCTGGAGAAAGAACAGTGGTGAATCTAACAGCGAGACTTCTAGCGGAGGAGGCAAGGAACCGATCGGACAAAGAAGAAGAAGTAGCATTCAAGGCAGAAGAGAGGAAATGCTACAAATGCAACATGAAGAGTCATCTAGCGCACGCATGTAAAAAGGTAGACAATACTAAGAAACATGACGTTAAATGTTTTAATTGTCATAAAATCGGCCACATGGCAAAAGATTGCAGAAGAGATTCTTGTAAAATATGTAAAAAGACTAACCACTCTGAAAAAGACTGTTTCTTTAGAAATAAGAGAAAAGGTGACCCGGAGAGAGACGAGAAAAATAAAATAGCCTTTCTAACAAGCAATGAAGAAACGGAAGATTGTTGGATCGTCGACTCAGGATCAACGTCGCACATGACGAACGATTCAACCAAGTTGAGGGAAGGACACAAAATAATAACAAAGGTCGGAGTAGCAAACAAGGAAGGAAACATGGTAGCGAGGAAGACTGGAACGATCGACCTAGGAAACTGTGAGTTAAACAACGTGTTGTATATACCAGATTTAAGAAAAAATCTCTTGTCTGTTGGAGCGATAACACAAAAAGGAGGTAAAGTCGAGTTTTATAAAAACGAAGTAATAATCAGTAAGGATAAGAAAACTATCTTTAAAGGAAAAAGAAATAGCGCAAGATTATATGTAGTAAGTAATGACACAGTTGCCGAAAAGGCAATGACAACAGAAATTAAATCCTCAGTAAAGTTATGGCATGAGAGATTGGGCCACTTAGGCCCAAATAATATGATAAAATTGCTAAAATTGTCAGAAGGCTGGCATTCGCGCTGGCAGCACACTACAAGTGGAAATTTATAAAATTTGATGTAAAAACAGCTTTTCTCTACGGAGAATTAGAAGATGAAATATTTATGTACCTACCAGAAGGATTTGAAGAAGAAAAAAACAAGGTATGCAAACTAAAAAAATGTGAAATTCAAGAGCAGCTATCGAACTGTGAGACGTGCATACAAGCGAATCACACGAGGATGCCTTTCGGAGACCAAAGGAAGAGAGCGACACGACCGTTGGAAATCATTCACACGGACGTCTGCGGACCAATTTCTCCAGAAACGTGGGATCGAAACAGGTATTTTGTTACCTTTTTAGACGACTATACAAACTATGTAGTAGTATATCTTATGGAAGAAAAGAGAGAAGTATTTGAGAAAGTAAAAGAATTTATAAATCAAGCAGAAGTAAAACAGCAAAAAAGGGTCGTAGAAATACGCTGTGACAACGGCAAGGAATATTCAAACAAGGATTTAAAAACTTGGTGTAAAAATAAAGGTATATCAATTAATTACACTCCACCTTACGCTCCTCAATTAAATGGAAAGGCCGAACGACTGAACAGAACATTAATTGAAAAAACCCGAGCAATGATTACAGGAGCGGAAGAAAATAAAGCACTTTGGGGAGAAGCAGTGAGAGTCGCCGCCTATTTACATAATAGAAGTCCGACAAAGGCGACTACAAAAACAGCATACGAGATGTGGAACGGCAAAAAACCGAACTTGAAGCACTTAAGAGTTTTTGGATGTACAGCATACGCAAAAGAACTAGGACAACTTAAAAAATTGGATAACAGGAGCAAAATTGTAAGATTTGTTGGCTATACACAGACAGGATATCGATTATGGGATCCAATAAAAAGAAAAATAATTATCTCACGAGAAGTACGCTTCAAAGAGAGAGAAGACATAACAGAAGAAGAGGATACGAAGAACACAAGAAAAGAGAGGAAAAATAAAATCAAATATATGCGAGACTCAGAAGATTCAGATGAAGACAAAGCAATCTCAAGCGATGATGAAGAGGATAAGAAAAGCGATGAAGAAGACCCGGAAGAAGATACCGAAGAAGAAGAGGACGAAGAAGACAAAACGAAGAAAACCAATGATAACATGCAGGGGCAAACGGAGGACACACCAAGAAGATCTCAAAGACCCAAAAAAATTCCAGAGAGATATGACAGTTACGCATACTTAACATATGGAGAAGCCATGAAAAGCAAAGATAAGAGGAAGTGGATGGAAGCTATGAAGGAAGAAAAAAGGTCACTAAAGAAAAATAAAACCTGGAAATTAGTAGAGGTCAACGAAATAAAAGGAAAGAAATGTTTGACAAGTAGATGGGTTTTCCAAACAAAGGAAAATGGTAAGTTTAAAGCCAGACTCGTTGCGAGAGGATGCGAACAAGGAAGCAATATAGACTATGACGAACTATACAGCCCCGTGGTTAACAGCGCCGCATTGAGAATAATATTCGCGCTGGCAGCACACTACAAGTGGAAATTTATAAAATTTGATGTAAAAACAGCTTTTCTCTACGGAGAATTAGAAGATGAAATATTTATGTACCTACCAGAAGGATTTGAAGAAGAAAAAAACAAGGTATGCAAACTCATGAAAGCGCTGTACGGTCTTAAACAAGCATCAAATCGATGGAATAAAAAATTCACAAAGACTTTAGAGAAATACGGATTGGAACAGTTACGCACTGATAAATGCATCTTTAAGAAGAAAGATAATTCAGCAATCCTGGCAATCCATGTAGATGATGGCATAATACTCGGAAAAAACTTGCAGGACTTAAAAGACTTACTCTCGCAGTTAGAGGATGTTTTTGAAATAACAATTGATAACGATCCAAGCTCTTTTTTAGGTATACAGATCGAGCAAGGGCGAGAGGGTATCAAACTCAACCAGCATAACTATTCGGAGAGAATTCTAGAGACATATGGCATGGACAACTCAAAACCGGTGGATACTCCTATATTGGCCAATGCTGAGATCAATGATGGAGGGAGCAGGACGAAATCTTTCCCCTTTAGAGAGGCAGTAGGAAGCCTTCTCTATCTCACAGCCAAGACTAGGCCGGATCTAAGCTACGCAGTAACGTACAATAGTCGAAATACACAGAATCCCTCTGATGTAGATGTAACAAATGTTAAGAGAATTCTAAGATATTTACAGGGAACTAAACATTTAGGAATAGCGTATAATGGTAACGTAAATGTACAAACACTTAGGGCATATTGCGATGCAGATTATGCAGGAGACGTAGAAAGTAGAAAAAGCACATCAGGATACATAATAGAATTTTGCGGAGGACCTATTAGCTGGGCGTCACGTAAGCAGCCGATTGTTGCATTATCAAGTACAGAGGCAGAATTCATCTCGGCCGCGGATTGTTGTAAAGAATTATTGTTCTTAAAAAGCATGTTAGAGGAAATAATCGGTAAAGATGTAAACGCTGAGATGCACGTAGATAATCAGAGCGCCATTAAACTAATTAAAAGTGGAGTATTTAACCGAAGGTCGAAGCATATAGATGTGCGATTTCATTTTATAAGCGAAAAGGTAAAGGAAAACAACATTAACATTGTATATTGTAATACGAACGATCAAATCGCTGATATCTTTACTAAGCCGCTAGGCGCAATCAAATTTAGAAAATTTAGAGATATGTTAGTACAATAAGATTATCTATATTGCTTATTTAGGATTAGTTGCGAAACCGCGTTTATTACTTGTTTTTTTCAACAATTAAATTTAAGTTTGTTCACTAATAGAGAGAATCGAGATTAAAGGGAGATGTTAGATAAAGTAATCTCAATTTGAAAGCAGGCGTTAGGATATTCCCTTTGTGTAGTCACGAGTGTAGAGCGTGAAAAGGGGGGGTCGAAAACAAACATACATATATATACAGGTACGAAATAACGAGTAGACCAGAAGTGCGCAAGCAGTCTTTCAGAAAAGTCCGATCTCTTATGTGTTAGCCGATTTATTATATACATTTATAGACATTTATATTCTCTTGTATCTATTAAAGTTCTGTCTGTTTTAATCGTGTGCTCTTTACTGTCGTAAAATCCATCAGTAAAAATGTTAAAAATATTTTTCAAGAAAAGTGTTGAAATCAGAAAATTGCCAAGCAAAAAGAAAAAATATGATAAACGTTTAAAAAAAATAAAAATTTTTAAAAATATTGTCACATGATCAATCCTTAATTTTAATATCTATATAATTTATTTATAGTTGTATATCATGAAGAAATGTAACGCGTAATATTTGGATCTAATATGTGTGTATGTATATCATACATGTGTATATATATATATATTTGTATACATACATACAAAATACTATATAATTTATATGCAGCATATACATTACGTATATATATGTATGTATACATATGTATATATAAATTATACGCATATTACGCAGCTATTTCAATTAAATTATTTTTTGTAACAAATAAGAAATTTCAGAAAATAATGGTATATTCCGCCAATAATAGATTAACGAGAAAATATTTATTAATTTCGACAACGATTGGCTAGCTAAAGGATGTTAATTAAAATTTAGAATTTATTGCGAAAAATATTACCCCAGCCAGGGTTTGAACCTGGAACCTCCCGCTAAGAAATTTCAATTTGAATAAATTTTACAATCCATCTGTATTTTAAACAAAGTTCTGAGTTTAGTTATAGAAGTAGATTTATGAGCTTATTTCAAATGCTTTTTGAACGCTTAAAATAAATTTGTGTCGTTAATGAACGTTTTAGTAAAAGATAAGTAACTTATTATATAAATATATAAATTGTAGGTTTTAGGTTAATAAATAATAAATATAGTTTATCAACATTGACTAAATTTAAAATTTTATGTATTATTATAATGTCATTGTTCAAATTAGATTTATGAACAAAAAATTATTTACATTAAGTAAGCATTTTGCGGAATTATATTAAAATGTAAGATATACTTCAACTATATATAAGCCAAGATATAAGCAGTTACATAGATATAAACACTTATTATTTATGTAACCAGTTCCAAGAAATCAGAGATTTAAGTATAATAAAAATAAATCTTAAAGGACCCCGCACAAAACCACGGGAAAAAGCCTTTCGGTCGAATTGGCTAAAACTGTGGGAATCAGTAGTTCATGTGATGCTGATCAAAAGTCTCAATAGGCGCGGTCTGAAAATGGCCAGTTTTCGAGATACGAGGGGTCAAAAGTTGGAAATATGGCCAACAGATCTAGCTTACATGTGCTATCCACGCACGCATCGACGGCATCCATTGAGACGGAACTTGTTCCGCATTGAGATGGGACTTGTCCAGAGAGAATGTGTATGTGTGTGTGTGTGTGTGTGCGCGCGCACGCCTGCTGAGTGTGTGTATGGGTGTCTCTGTGTGTAACTGCGTGCATGTGTGTGTATGCGTGTGTGCGTGCGTGTGTGTGTTTGTGTATGTGTTCCGTCTCAATGGATGCCGTCGATGCGTGCGTGGATAGCCCATGTAAGCTAGATCTGTTGACCATATTTCCAACTTTTGACCCCTCGTATCTCGAAAACTGGCCATTATCAGACCGCGCCTATTGAGACTTTTGATCAGCATCACATGAACTACTGATTCCCACAGTTTTAGCCAATTCGACCGAAAGGTTTTTTCCCGGGGTTTTGTGCGGGGTCCTTTAATGTTGGTACACTCTGAAATTTATTAAATTAAAGTCTAAGATTTATTTACATTAATCGCACGTACACTAAGAAGCAGTAACAGGAAATGCCTTGCCTAGGTTTGGAATTTATTTCGCAAGTTGTCATTATAGTAGTAGGTATTCTAAATTAAGTCATCGCGATTCCTAGTAATAAGCCGCTTTTAGATGAGACATGTAGCTGCTGCAAAAATGATTGTCAAACATTGTAATTATTTATACAAATGTAATTAATAATTATAAAGTACTAAGAAATATAGATATAATAGAATTTAGGATATAAAATTTTTAATAGAATGGTTAGTTTTGAAATCAACTCGGAGAATATACTATTTTGTATATATATAAGTAATAAATATATAACAAATAAAAATTACACATTTTTCTTTAAGAAACAGTAAACAATCTGAGTTGCTATATTTGTAAATATAAGACAACATTCAAAGATCAAGAAGACAAAGAACTAAAGACGTTCTAAGATTTAAATTAAAAATTTAATTTTACAAGAATTTTTAAATGTATATTAAAGAACGCCTGCACAAAAGAATGTATTGCTATATATGCCGTTCATAAATAACGGTGTATTTTTCAATGTAATACATACATTGGTTATTGCTTCCTCATAGAGGACGCTTTGTTTTCGTAAAAAAATTTTTTTTGCCGCTGCCAATGTGTTCAGAATGTTCTAAAACGTCAAAAAACCGCAATTTTAAAAAATGTCCGTATGTATGTATGTATGTATGTGCCAAATTTACCGAAATTTGTATAACTCCAGAACTAATCAACCAAATCTTAACGAATTACATATGAAATAAAGGTAGAAAAGACTGAAGAATATGATAAAATTAGAAAAATTGCCAATATTTTAAAATTTTAACCTTTAATGGCTACATCTCAAGTCTCAATATCCATTAGAGCAATGAAGTATCACCGCGGAGTGAGATAACCTACGCGGCTGGATAAACATAACCGTAAAGCGGCTCATATACGTCGCGAGTCCGGCTCGGCTTGGTTTCCACTCGGGAGTGTGTATGTAGTTTGTAGTGTAAAACGTTCGAGTCCGGCTCGCGAATCAATTTTTAATTCTATTATATTCTTCAGTCTTTTCTACCCCTATTTCATATATAATTCATTAAGGTTTGGTTGATTAGACTCAGCTTTATAAAGCTTCTACACTGAGAAAAAAATTTACTAAAATAAAAAAAATTTAGCTTAATTTTAGTAAATCGCGTGTTTGCATGCAACTGTGAACGCGTTTTTTAAAAATCAGCACTCGTATTTATTAATTTGTAGAACATAATTCTTGTATTAAGTAAATAATTTACTAAATATAAAAACTATTTTAGGCAATGCAGTCATTGACTACTAAATTATAATGTTTATTGTCTACTTTTTAAATATAATTTATTTATATAAAGAAAATAAGCTATTTTTATGGAACAAATAATTTATTAATTTTAACAAATATTTTGTGAAAAATAATAAATATTTATAGAAATATTAATAATATTTTTTAAAAAAACATTTTTAGAAACCGGTTTTCAAATAATATTAATTTAATTTAAAAAAATGATTTCTTGTGCGACATAAGTAAATCATAACTTTTAGTAAAGATGCATTACATTTAAGTTGTTTTTTTGTAAGAAAAAGTAATTTTAAGCATGACGAGAAAGAAATGTTAATTTAAAATTAATAATAAATTTCAGAATTTTAATTTCAAGTATCTTAATTTAGTGTTTTACAAATATATTTTCAAATAATATTTATTTAATTTAAAAAATTGTTTTTTGTATAACATAAATAACTCATAACTTTTAGTAAATATGCATTACATTTAAGTTGTTCTTTTGTAAAAAATAGTAATTTTAAGCATGACGAGAAAGAAATGTTAATTTAAAATTAATAATAAATTTCAGAATTTCAATTTCAAGTATCTTAATTTAGTGTTTTACAAATATATTTTCAAATGATATTTATTTAATTTAAAAAATTGTTTTTTGTATAACATAAATAACTCATAACTTTTAGTAAATATGCATTACATTTAAGTTGTTCTTTTGTAAAAAAAACAGTAATTTTGAGCATGACAAAAATTAAATGTTAATTTAGAATTAGTAATAAATTTTTAATTTTTAATTTTAACTATTTCAATTTAGTGTTTTAGAAACAATTTCAGATAATATTAATTTAATTTAAAAAATTGTTTTTGTATGACAAAACAATTTCTTAAATTAAATTAATATTATCTAAAAATATGTTTCTAAAACACTAAATTGAAATGGTTGAAAGAAATTAAAATTCTGAAATTTATTACTAATACTAAATTAACATTTTCTTTTTGTTATGCTTTAAATTACTGTTTTTTAAAACAGATTTAAAACATGACGAAAAGGAAATGTAAAATTAGAATCAGCAATGTATTTCACAAAACTTTTATTTTTAAAATTTCAAATAAAAAATTTATATGGCTTAAAGCCTGTAAACTATCCTATTATATAATACACTTTTGTATTCAATACTTAGTAAAGATAGCTTGCCTTCCGTGCCACGAGCATAAAATATAGCGACAAGTATATCATATTATGTGTAATAATCCACGCATTAAAAAAAAAGGACTAAAATATATAAGAATACACAATTTTTATCACAATTAATAATACTTATAGCTCAAAAAAGTTTTCGCAAAAAATATAATTGTCATTACTTTCGAAATAAACGTGGTAATCTATTAAATCTTTGTGTTTTATACAAAAAAATTGATTTTGATCTGATATTTTATATGCACTCTTATGTGGATTAAAACTTATAGTAGAAAGTTTTAACAATAGAAAAAATATTTCTTTGTTTTCATTTAAAATAATGTGTCGAATTTTTGCAAATGAACGGTCGTAAATATTTGTACATATAATATTGTTTATTTCATACCGTGTACCATTTACTATAGCCCAAGATACTGTATTTAAGTCATTATGTATTAGTTCTGGATGTAAAGCATTTTTTATATTAAAATATTCTGAAATGTCTGTCAATTTTATTATTTTAGCATCATGTTGTAAACAGTTTAAAAATCCTTCTGCGCAAACAAATCGATAACAAAGTTTTAATTGATTTTTTAGAGCAAGCGTGTAAGGAGAATTTATTCTTGAAGTAATAACTTTGGCGTAATTTTTCAATTGTCGATGTTTTGCTTCAAAACGAAAAGATGACATTAAAGGCCCATATTTTTTCATAATTCTTGCGTAATGTAACAAAAAATGATGTTTAGGTTTTAATGCAATATTGAATAACTTTTTATGCAAAGTTAAATATTTAGATACAACGAGATGAAATGAATCAATACATTTACTAGTCAAAAAATGTGAACATGAAATATTTACAATCTTTTTTAGGAGCAAATACAGTTGCCAATATAAGTTGTTTTCTGGTATAAAATCATTAATCATTAATGATAAATTGTTGATTAAATAATACATTTCAGAGGCCGTTATAATAATTTGTTCGGTTTTAATTGATTCAGAATTAAATGGTAGTGGTACATTTTCATGAAATGAACTAATACAATGTAATAGTCTTTCATTGAAAATTTCCAAAGTAAAATACTTTCCTACATAAATAAAGTTATTTAATATTTTAGGAAGGTCATATCTGCAAATGCCCTCTAATAAATCATGCATTGGATCAATTGATAAATTCTCCAATACATGAAAATTAGGGATCTTGTTAAATATGCATTCTTCCTGTATTCCAAACGTAGAATTTATGACACAATTCAAATAATCATTTCGTGTTCTAATATATTTGTCTGTTTCATTAACGAAATTTTGTGCATCTTTTTTGGTAGCTGTACAAACGCGACAATAATATTGACTATTAAAACCTTTAGAAAAACCAAGAATTGTGTTCAAGCCTAAATTGTCTCCAACAATATACATAACACGAAATAATATTTTTTGTTCTTTATTAACATTTATAGTTATTCCATTAATACTGAGATCAATTATTTCATCAATTACGTGTGAAAAGATTTTATTACCCTTGTGATCTTGATAATTGTTAAGTTGCACAAGGAAAATATTATTTATATTACTTCCATATTGAGGTGGTAGACCTAATAAACTTAAATAAACTGCACCTAATTTGTGAATTGATTTGCGTGATCCTAACGGATTATTAATCTCAAAGTCGTCAAAATATAACGCTATTGGTAGAATAATTTTATTTTCTTCTGGTACTATAGATTTCCACATTTCACCATGGTAAATTGAAGTTAGCAATGTAGTATTATTTTGGCATTCCTTTATGTATTCTACAATACTAGTAAAAACGTTAGGCAATTCTAAAAATTTTTTTAAAACAAGTTTTATGGGAATTAGAGCAAGTTTTTTATGATGTACAACCAATTGTTTTTTTAACTTTTTCTTTCTTGGAGCTAAATAAGAATGAATTGTTATTGCTAACGGTTTTATCAAACAATTAATATCCGTTAAATATTTTAAAGTGTGATATTCAGTTTTAAATTTTTTCAAGTTATTTTTTATAATTTTTAAATAATTACATATATCTTTCGTAGCCCCATATTTTTTTTTAAATATCTCAAAAGTTTCAAACAAATAGGTATAAAAAACTTCATGAATAATTTTATGGGCATCCTTCTTATTAAAATTTTCGAAAGAATATAATCTTGTAATTAAAGATAACGTTGCATTTAATATTTCAGAATTAAAATTTTCAAAAGAAAAATTATCTCTTATATTTAACGTATTAGGTAAACTTGCAACATTATTGTTTATTGAGTCCACCACCTCAAGATTCACATTCTGGCTTATTGTTGCTTTAATTATCGATTCGTTTAACGACTTGGATTCTTTATTATTTTTTTTATACTCTTTATATCCTTTATCTAATTCAATATCATGGGCTGTACATATGTGTCGAAGCAGTGAATAAACAGTACTATATGATTTCATGCAATTCAAAAAGTTATATTTAGTTTCAGAATATAATTGATCAGAATGTTTAAGTTTAACGTGGCCTTTGAGATGTATGAAACACGAGAACATCTTGTTACAAAACATACAACTAAACATTTTGGATATAAAAATTAATAATTATTATGTTAATAATGTATATACTTCTTTAGTTTAATATTTAGTTTTAGCAGAAAAAATGTAAAAAAAATTGTTTTAAGCATTACTAATATGTATTAAATTTATGAATTGCATGTACATCATATATCGTATCAATTATACTATAAATAAAAATAAGTAATAAACATTATGTTCGGAAAAGACCGCGGTTCCGCGAGAGCTCGCGCCGCGCGCGACGAGCCAATCACGAGAGCGCGCTCGCCTATTTGGCTCGGCGCGTCGACAGGCTCCAAGCGGCGACTCGCGAGCCCTTGAATCGTCGTTTTCGTTGAACGATGTTTGTATCTGCGAAATAACAAACAACTTGTCCTCCGATCTTCTGGAAGATTCGCGGATATGTGGAAAACCGCAGGAATCTTCTGGAAGGTCGGAGGCAATAAATAGCCCGCCCCAAAAGCCGATCTTAGCACTTCGCGCTTCGCTATCGAGCAAGTCTGTCGTGTACGCTCTTTTGCAACACTTAGAAATCGCGCACTTCCGCACAGTTTTCTTTGTAACGCTTAGCGATTAGCTTCAGTTCGCGGTATCGCACGCTGTCCTATCGCACACTGTACATCTCTGTAAATACACTATTTCATCTCTATTCACGCACTCTTTTTTTTCCGACGCACTCACACGCCTCTCCTTGGCCGACACTAAAAGGAAATCCGCAGCTGCTTTCAATTCGCACATTTTCTGGTCCTTCGAGCCGGATTTCTTGAATTCCGCGATCGCCGCTTCCGTGATCGTCGTTTCGGCAAGTGATCCGTCGCGTAGTGGGTGAATCATCTGAAACAAAATGGAGAGATTAATCTCCGCACAACGAGATCTCCACGGGCGCATCGCCCGCACGATGGAGAATCTCCGCAAGGCCGGCGCAGCCAAAATGACGCTCCCTCTCGTACGGTCCACGCTGAAAGTCCTTGAGGAGCGGTGGACCAAGTTCGAGGCGCAACACGAGACCCTGCAAGCCGACTACGGGGAATTATTCGATAAGCACGTTTATAATACCGACGATTTCATGGAGGTAGTCGAGACATCTTACATTCAGCAACGATCCAAGCTCCTCGAACAGGAACAAAGGCTGCTCGAGACGGCGTCCTCCGATGAGTCGCATAAGTCGGTCAAGACGGAGCCTGCGACTTCACGCAGCGTGTTGCCTCGTATCCAGCTGCCGCAATTCTCGGGGAAGTTCGAAGATTGGCCGGCGTTCCGTGATCTCTTCTCCTCCATCGTCGTCTCGGACCCCGCCCTGTCGAAAGTGGAGAAGTTTCATTATTTAAAGACGAGCGTAAAGGGAGACGCTGAGCAGTTGATAAAGAACTTACCTTCGACTGAAGGGAATTTCGAGCGCGCCTGGGATACTCTCATCGACCATTTTGAGAACAAACGACTACTGGTAAGATCTTACCTCGCCGCTTTCCTGGCCTTACCGAAGATGAAGTCGGACTCCGCCGCTGACCTTCGGAAGATATTCCACGGGGTGGTCTCCACCGTCGGCGCCCTGGATGGCATCGGACGTCCTATCTCGGATGGCACTGACCTGTTTGTGCACCTGGTTGTCGACCTTCTCGATGCAAAGACTCGTCGCGAATGGGAGAACACGCTGGGGAGGTCCGCCATGCCACCTGCCTACGAGGATCTTCGCGACTTCCTGCAGGAGCAGATGATGACGCAGGAGGCTCTGCGGGCATCCAGAGGTGAATCGACGTCGGGGAAGCCGGGCGATAAGAGTCGCTCCGCTCGTGCCAACCACGCTGGGACCCAGGGGACGGACTCCAGTCGCAGCTGTCCTATCTGTAAGAAAGAGCACTTTATCGCTTTCTGTGACCAGTACCGACGAAAGACGGCACAGGAGAAACGAGAGATAGCGACTACTCACCATCGGTGCTGGAACTGTCTTGGTCGTCATCTTATCGGTGAGTGTAATTCTGCAAAGATTTGCGCCAAATGTTCGGGTCGCCATCATACGTCGCTGCACGACGCGTTCGCGACGGTTGCTACGGCCGCGTTGCTCGCTCCCGCGCCAAGTTCGACGCCGACAGTCCACGTTGCAAAGCGTCCACCCGCGGAGTGCGCGCCTGTTCTGCTCGCGACCGCGCGTGTCGTTGTGATAGATCGCCACGGGGTCCGCCACTCCGCTCGCGCCCTGATCGATCCAGGATCCGAGACCTCGCTGATCGCCGAGCCGCTCGCCCAACGCCTGCGGTTGCCGCGCACGCCGTCTTCCGTCGCGATTTATGGAGTAGGCGGACACCAAACGGGCTTCTCGAGGGGACGTGTCGCGGTCCCCCTCTCGTCGCGTGACGGACAATTCTCGCTGACTGTATCCGCCTTAGTGCTGTCACGTCTGACGCTGTACAGCGGGGGCGTCGAGAGCTCCGTTCGCTCGTGGCCGCACATCGAGGGCCTCGCCTTGGCCGACCCCGAGTTCCTGGCTCAGGATCCCGTCGAGCTGTTGTTGGGAGCGGAGGCCTACGCGTGCATCGTACTGCCTGACCTCCGCCGCGGAGGACCTTCAGAACCGATCGCGCAGCTAACGCGTCTCGGATGGCTGCTTCTGGGCGCGGTGGGAATCGGTCATCAGGTCTCCGCCGTGTCGTCTCTCCAGTGCTCGGCGATCGAAGATCTGACCGCCGTGATGCGCCGTTTCTGGGAGTGGGAGGAGCCACCTCGTGCTGCCTTGCCGCTCACCCCCGCCGAACAGGAGTGCGAGGACCATTTCGTTCGGACCCATCAGCGACTTCCTTGCGGCCGCTTCCAGGTCCGTCTGCCGATCCGGTCTGAGCTGCCGGACCTCTCTGTCACGCGCCGCGCGGCCTCCCGCATGCTCGACACTATGAGGCGTCGTTTCGAGCGCGACACGTCGTTCTGCGCCAAATACCGGGCTTTCATGGCCGAGTATCTCGCCCTCGGGCATATGTCTCTGCATTCCGGGGTAGTCGCCGATCCCGCCCGAGTGTGCTTTCTGCCTCACCACGGCGTACTCAAGGGATCGGGCCCCGATGCGAGGATCCGCGTCGTTTTCAACGGCTCCTCGCGTACCGCACTCGGCTCGCTGAATCAATTTCTGCACACGGGGCAGAATCTCTTGCCGCCCCTGTCGGACGTCGTTTCTCGATGGAGAAGTCACCGGTATGTCTTCACTGCTGACATCGAGAAGATGTACCGGCAGATCCTGGTCCACCCTGATGATCGGAGTCTGCAGCTGATCCTGTGGTGCGAAGAAGACGGGCAGATATTAATATTTGAATTGGTCACAGTAACTTACGGTCAGGGGTGCGCGCCGTTCCTCGCGATACGATCCTGTCGCCAGCTCGCGGCCGACGAGAGGAGCCGCTTTCCGTTGGGAGCAGAGGTGCTGGAGGAGGGGATCTATATGGATGATGTACTCACCGGGGACTCTGTACTGGAGGCATGCCGCCGTCGCCGGGAGCAGGTGGAATCGATATGTCTGGCGGGCGGCTTCCCGCTGCGCAAATGGGCAGCGAACGACGAAGCCCTCCTGGAAGACGTCCCTCCAGAGCACCGACTGCAGCCGTCGGCCGCCGCTCTCCTACCGTCCGACGACTGCTCCATTCTGGGCCTCCGTTGGAACCCGACGACCGACGACTTCGCGCTCACCGTCCGGCGTTCCGGCACTTCGCCTCCAACGAAGCGGTCCGTGCTGTCGCAGACCGCTCGGCTGTTCGACCCGCTGGGGTGGCTGGCGCCGCTCATCGTCCGAGCGAAACTTCTAATACAGGCGGCGTGGATACAGCGCCTGGACTGGGACTCCCCCTTGGCCCCCGCTGAAGCGGCCGCTTGGACGAGTCTCGAGGAGGAGCTCCCCCTGATCGAGGGGATCCGGGTACCCCGCTGGTTCGGGTACGACTCGCCGACGGCCGGCGTCGAGCTTCACGGCTTTTCGGACGCGTCCGAGAGAGCCTACGCCGCCGTGATCTACCTCGTGGTGAGAGGCTCCGGCAGACCTCGGGTCTCCTTGGTGATGGCGAAAACCAAGGTCGCCCCCTTGAAGCAGATTTCGCTTCCTCGACTGGAGCTGAGCGCGGCCGCTTTGCTCGCCAAGCTGGTCGAGCACACCTTCGAGGCGCTCCACTTGGAGGGCGTCCCGACCGTCCTCTGGTCGGACTCCACGGTGGCACTCGGGTGGATCCGCGGGCACCCTGCAAAGTGGAAAACCTTTGTAGCAAACAGAGTCGCTGAAATTCAGAGGGCAGGCCCGAATGTAACCTGGCGGCACGTACCTGGGCGGTTGAATCCGGCGGACTGCGCCTCTCGAGGTGTGTCCCCTAGGGAGCTCACCGAGCATCCGCTCTGGTGGACCGGACCGGACTTCCTCGCCGGGGATCCAGCGGACTGGCCGACGGATTCTGGCCTCCCGGACAGCGACGACCTTCCGGAACGGCGGGCGGCCCAGTGCTTCGCCGCCTCTGATGCACGGGAGCCCGAGGAGCTGACTCGCTTCTCCTCCCTCCGACGACTACTTCGCGTCTCGGCGTGGATCCGCCGCTGGCGGACGCGGCCCGCCACCACCGATCTCGGGATGTTGACTCCGACTGAGCTGGACGAGGCGCTCCTACAATGGATCCGGGTGGTGCAGGCGGTGGCCTTCCGCCTGGAGATCGAAGACGTTCGCGCCAAACGGCCGGTGTCAGGAAGAAGTCCACTTCGCGGACTCTCCCCAGTCGTCGAGGCTGACGGAATCCTGCGGGTCGGAGGGCGCATCAAACATGCTCTGTTAGACCATGACCAGCGGCACCCGGCCATTCTACCAACAAATTCGCATTTGACCTACCTGGTGGTCGATGCCAGCCATCGCCGCGGCCTCCATGGAGGAGCCCAGGCCACCCTCGCGATCATTCGGCAGCGTTTCTGGATACCGCGGGGCCGTCAGCTCGTTCGCCGTCTCATCCACCGGTGCCTGCCGTGCGTCCGATGGCGGGCGGCCACTCCGCAGCCACTGATGGGAGTCCTGCCGAGAGCGCGAGTCACTCCGAGCCGTCCATTCCTCCACACCGGGGTCGACTTCGCCGGCCCGATCTTCCTAAGGACGACCAAGGGGCGAGGCCACAAGGCCTACAAGGCCTTTCTGGCCGTTTTTGTCTGTTTTAGCTCCCGAGCCGTTCACTTGGAGGTGGTGAGCGACTACTCCGCTGACGCCTTCCTGGCCGCCTTCCGCCGCTTCGTCTCCCGTCGAGGACTCTGCCAGACCGTCTACAGTGACTGCGGAACCAACTTCGTGGGGGCCGACAGTCAGCTTAGAGCGCTGTTCCAGGAGGCCGGTCGAGAGGTTCACCGCATCGTCAGACGACTGGCGGACGACGGCATTCAGTGGCGGTTCAACCCCCCCGCCGCTCCGCACTTTGGTGGACTGTGGGAGGCGGCCGTGAAGGCCATGAAGCAGCATCTCCGACGGATCATCGGCGAGACGAGGCTGACCTTCGAGGAGATGAGTACTCTCCTCGCTGAAGTCGAGGCATGCCTCAACTCTCGCCCGCTTCAGCCGCTATCTGATGACCCGGAGGACCTCGCGGCACTCACTCCCGGTCACTTTTTGATCGGAGGCCCGCTCACGGCCATCCCGGAGCCATCCGTCCTGGGCGTGCCGCCCAATCGCCTGAGCCGCTGGCGCCTGCTCCAAATGATGCGGGACCACCTGTGGGATCGATGGTCCCGCGAGTACATCCAAGGACTCACGCCGCGACCGAAGTGGTGGGCGACGCGAGGCAGCATCCAGGAGGGCCAGCTCTGCCTCGTCAAGGGCGAAACTACTCCCCCGTGCCGCTGGCCGCTAGCGCGAGTCGTTCGCCTGCATCCCGGAGAGGACGGCCAGGTCCGCGTGGTGGACCTGCGGACCGCCGCCGGCGAGCTTACGCGTCCCGTGGTCAAGCTCGTCCCCTTGCCGGTGCCGGACGACGCCGGCCGCGATCCGGTTCTGTAACGTAGTCCGCGGCGCGACATAACCCCACCTGTCACTTACTGTAAATATTGTAAATAGCGTCGAATTAATTACTCTGTTACTATATCTCGCGTCTTAATTAATTTAAAGGTACTTACTCGTAGTCTTCAGTAGAGCCTCGCGTCGGCTCCCCGTTCTCAGCTGCCGACCGCTTTTCTCGTGAGACTCCGAATAAATTTGCACTTAAACTGAACTAAAAGTATAAATTTCACTTCACTTAAAAGGATCCCGATTCACAATCTCGCTCTGTATTTCACGACTCAGCGTTAGACGCATTCACAACATCGCTCGGGGCATCTTCCGTCGACACCGATCGATATATTGATTTTCGCGGGACAGCTGATCCGCGCACGGACCGACCACGTGCTGAAGTCGGGGGGCCAGCGGATCGATATATTGATTTTCGCGAAACAGCTGATACGCGCACATGTCGTCGATCGATACTCGACGAGGCGGGCGGGATGTTCGGAAAAGACCGCGGTTCCGCGAGAGCTCGCGCCGCGCGCGACGAGCCAATCACGAGAGCGCGCTCGCCTATTTGGCTCGGCGCGTCGACAGGCTCCAAGCGGCGACTCGCGAGCCCTTGAATCGTCGTTTTCGTTGAACGATGTTTGTATCTGCGAAATAACAAACAACTTGTCCTCCGATCTTCTGGAAGATTCGCGGATATGTGGAAAACCGCAGGAATCTTCTGGAAGGTCGGAGGCAATAAATAGCCCGCCCCAAAAGCCGATCTTAGCACTTCGCGCTTCGCTATCGAGCAAGTCTGTCGTGTACGCTCTTTTGCAACACTTAGAAATCGCGCACTTCCGCACAGTTTTCTTTGTAACGCTTAGCGATTAGCTTCAGTTCGCGGTATCGCACGCTGTCCTATCGCACACTGTACATCTCTGTAAATACACTATTTCATCTCTATTCACGCACTCTTTTTTTTCCGACGCACTCACACGCCTCTCCTTGGCCGACACTAAAAGGAAATCCGCAGCTGCTTTCAATTCGCACATCTATGTTATCTAAAAATACAGTTATATAAACTATTATTTTAATTTTTTATCTTAATTTTATATATACGTATATATATAAATTGCACATCAAAGTAAAAAATACTAAATAGTTGCAAAATAACGTTTAACTCAATTTTTGTTCATTAAATAAAAAAAAATTTGAAAAGGAATTAATAATTTACATTAGTTATCCGCCGCATATTTAGTCCGTAAGTGTTGTAAGCTTTTTCAATATGTGCTCTGTGTTTGAAAATGATATGTCCCACTTTGTGGAAAACTTATACAATCCTTTTTGTATAAGCATCCATAAATGCTTACTAGCATCTGGATAATTTATTTGTAAAACCTGGAAAGCTTTGAAGCAAACATCTAAAGCCTCTAACATAGAATCTGTTGAATATAAAACCTCATCGATCGTAACGTATGTGTTGGACACATTTGAAATTGATCCCACACCTATTATGTACGGCTGTACAGATGTTTGGGTTTCTTTAGCTTCATCGATGGCTTCTTGACGAATCTTTGTAATATCAGCAGAAGTCTACAATAACATAATCAAGTTTCAAATTCTCACTTCATGTTAAATATATGTTTAAATAAAAATTTTATGTATTAATATACTTACAGTTACATATTTTATCATGCTATCTCTTGACATAGCAATGGACGCTTTATTATAAGTTTTTCTTGTTGCAATGCGTTTTTGTTTGGCCTTTTGTTTCGGAGGTATCATGTATGAAAGAAGTTGTATAGTAATTGCTAATTTGGAATCTATAACAAACAAAAATTACTAAGTTATAATTAAGCATATGTATAGTGTAATATAAATATAAAAAATTAATTACTTTACCTTCTGATATATCTAAATCTAATGTTTCAATTAAATTTGAGAAATCATCATTTTTACTTGGGCCTTGTACATTTTGTTTTATTGTAGAAAAAAATTCATTCCATTTTTCTGGAGTTAAACAAAAATTTGTTAACTGCATTTGATCAAAATCATATGTGATGAGTTTATATCCATACGGATGTTTTAAAAGTGGCCATTCCTCCAATATGTTAGTCAATCTTTTATCAGATGATTTACCTAATACTTGTAATCGATATTTAGAAGTTAAACGCCATTTTTCTAAAACTATCTCCCAAGGTGCTTGGTTGATTTTTAACCAGTCTAAAGCTTTTTGAATATCTTCATTGCTCACTAAAAATATAATTATATTATATAAAGATTGGTTTTCGAGTTGAAGTCACGTAACTTTTTTTTATTCCGACGTTTTGTGAACATTTCAATTCACTTATTGTATCAGGCAGTTCTTCCATAATAAAATTAATTAAAATATCACACAAAACGTCGAAATCAAATGAAAGAAATACTTGCAAACGAATATTGTGTAACTTATTAGAATTGGTTTCCGAGTTTAAGCAATGTAACTCTTTTATTTGATTTCGACGTTTTGTGTGAATATTTTAATTATTTACCATTATTATGAAGAATATTATCTTCAAGATTATCAATGTCATCTTCTTGTGTCAATTTTGTTAATTGTGACAAAGCATATTTTCTATTGCGCCAACACGACAACAGTTTGCCTTTTGCAGCTAATGATTTCTTATCCGGAGTGTGGATCTTTTTTTTTCCTTCTATAAAATAGGTACCTTCAGCTTCAGAAGGAAATAATTTAACAATTCGTTTTGAAATGCCTTTGGCTATTTCATTTGTCATACTGCAAAAATTATAAAAATATATAATTATTAATATTTCATATAATTTTAAATGTTAATTACAGTTATTAAACAATAAATTTTGCAAAAATATATTTATAATAACATTAGAAACATACACAATATTATTGTCCTGCATATAAGTGATAATTATATTGCACAACTTATTTCTCATTGATCCAGTCAGCTCTTTAATCTTAGAACCACATAGTATTACTCTACCCGTTTTTGATCGTTGTAATAGATCTTCAATGCTGGGAATTGTTTCTAATAGAAACGTATCTTGTGAAGTAGATGCATCTTCTTCATATAATTCATGTAATTTTCTTTTACTAGAATTTTCACAAGTATTTGTCTCTTGTATTGCATTTTTATTACAAGTATTAAGTGCATTTTGGTTATTCTCTATACTCTAAAAAATATACAAAATTAAAGATATTTTATGTTTAAAAATGAATTTAACCTGCTGTTCCGTTAGGATTTTTTTTTAAATATATTATTTGAGTCAATATAACCTAGTCTATTTTATAACTTAACAATATAATCACAAGAATAAAAATAAGTATTTGTTACAAATTTTTAATAGATACAAGCGTTGATTCAAAAATTTTTTTTTATGTTTTTTTAATAGTTTAATGTATTAAATAGATAATTAAATCGGCGACTCCGAGCTGTACGCGGATGACGGTGCGTTGATCTCGTAGAAATTTAAGATTTCTACAAGATTTAAAATATGTGCACATAGGCACCGATATTACTTGGCAACTACCAAGATTTTAACGCGATTTGTGATCTCATTTTTGAGATAGGCACGAATAAACGAACGCGAAACCCTCGCTACACCCCCCTGTAGATTAATAAACGAGAAAAAATATCGGGCCAGGAAATTCGCAGGATCGGGATCCGAACCCGAGACCTTTCGCTACGAGATCAACGCACCGTTATCCGCGTACAGCTCGAAATCGCCGATTTAATTATCTATTTATTAGTTAATATCACAAGCGAATAATTTTTTAGAGTTGTTTTAATGTATTAATAATTTACTTAGTATTGAGAGAAATATATTTTCCAACACGTTATTTGATTTGTATCGTATTAAAACATAATTATGAAATTAACTTTTCTTACTTTTAAATAATTTTTATTATAATTTATTACAATGGTCAAAACAAGTAAAATAATTATCGCATGCATGAAAGACTGTAGTTACGTTTAATTTCCAATTATTATATAAATACTTCTTATACAGGGTGTCCCATTTTATAAGAATTTTGAAGCTTTTACAATAGAATTTTTTTGTTTAGTAAGCTACAAGAATATATAACAAAAAATAGAAAATTTCATTTAAGAAATTGAAAGTATCTGTCATATATCACTTTTAAATGGCAATCCAAGATCAAATAAATGGCACAATCTTATATATGTTCCTCTTCGAATCAAACAATTTTTGTCTGAAATCTTTTTATTAAAAATGCGTACCTGAGCAGATGGAACACTCTGTATTATAAATATTATTTCTTTAATAACATAAATATTATTTTAATACATATAATTTCATAAAATTATGATATAATAAAATATTTTTTGAGCCACATTCTTTTTTAATATGAACATGAAATGTACATTTTTATTAAATAATATATGAGGTTATATTAACACAATGAAAATAACCATATAAGAAAAATTAAAAAAATTATATAATAAAAATACAAATACATGTTGCCGACAAAAATTTTATATTAATAAACGAAATAACCAAATGTCTAATACTCTAATGGAATAATTTTGTAAATACTTTGCACCACTAATAGAGCAACTTATTTGAATTAAATAAATCCAAACAAAACAGCAATATCAATGAAATACTTATTAATTAAATTTACATTAGTTTCTGCATCTGAACTTGTTACTGAAGTTCCTACTGAACTTGCTACTGAACTTGTCTCCTTCGTTTGTGAAAAGTTTTTTTTCCAGTACGACAAAAAAATTATACGTGGACCCACTTCGGGAATAAGTTCAGCAATTAATTTTTCATTCAAGTCTTTAATTAACTCCATTGTAATTCCGTTTTCTTCGAATAAAACATTTATAAAATTAATATTTTATAAATTAAAAAAAAGAAACAATTTTAGAATGTGTGTAGAAGTGCTTGTGTGCGTGCAAATGTGTATAAAATGTGTTATAAAATATTTCTAAAATTAACATTTATCAACTTCTCAAACATTTAACAATTATTTATTTAACAACATCACAAGAAAAAAGCAAAAAATAATACGTCATTGTGTAATGACATTAACTTTTTAAAAAATGTGAGATAATATTATAAAACTTATTAGTTACTTACTTTCGAAAACATTAGCATAAGTGCTTATTCCCAATTGTTGTAAAATATCTGTAATATCCATATTTTCATATATAAAAAATATTATTCCTCTTGAAGTACTTATGTATATGTACTGGCATAAGAGTATGAGAGCTGTAAAAAAGTAATAATGTAAGAGTAAGTAATAGCTGCATTCAGTAAGAAATGCAGATTTTTGCAACTGTTGTAACATTTTTTAATATGATTAATTTATATATTTAGATTTGATACAAACAAAAAATAAAAACAATCATATTGAAGAATTCTGTAATAATTGCAAAGTTTTTTCTACTGTAACGCAGCTAATAATCCCCCCCTCTCTCTGATATAAATTTTGTTCAATATGTTCAAACAAATATATTCTTAAAAGAAATAAATATTTACTAAAATCTACCATTTTGTGCTTAAATCAAGCGCAAAATGCTTGATTTGAGTAAATATTTATTTTTTTAATCGTGACGTCATGCATAGCGAGCGACCGGTAACGAATTTGAATGCGTTGTACTATTTCGTTTTGTGCACTGAAAAAGAAATTGAATTTAATATATATTTCGGTCAACACGTTGAAATTAATATATATTCTTCATAAAAGAAATAAATATTACTAAAATCTAACATTTTGTGCTTATATCAAGTGCAAAATGTTTGATTTGAGTAAATATTTATTTCTTTTATTAAGGATATATTTTTTTCAGTGCACAAAACGAAATAGCACAACGCGTTCAAATTTGTTACCATGCAGTCGCTCGCTATGACGTCACGATTCAACGCGTGTGATTTGAGTCGTCGGCGAGATGTATCTTCTCGCGAAGGTACGCTTCCGAGGAAGCCAAGTACTCACCGTCCGCGAGGATAGACTATGGCTAAGTTCCACTTATCGCCCGCGGTCGCTGTGGACGATAAGTGGAACACACCTCATATACGTCGTCCTTCGAGCTGACACGAGTTTACAGAGGCTCAAAAAAGACACCGAAATTGACACGATTACACACCGACACAATGATAAAATGGCGTCGATCCGCGGACGGCATACGTATTTACGCCGTGTATTATGATTCGACCGAAAATTCACCGAAATGTTCCCGCCTCAAGGTTAGGCTTAAGATTTGACTCGATACTTGATGCACTTTTACAAAATATCATGCGAATATTATGAATAATAAATACTATACCTCAAAAGGTTTCCCAAAATGATGAAAAATACAAACTGCCTACCGCACACTAGCTGCCGCACACTGGCTGCCGCACGCTGAATACCACGTGGCGAATGTGCGTAACGTTTGGCGTAATCTCCGTATTTACACTTTAAAAATATTAGCACACAATATTCACGTAAGTCTATATCGATGAAAACACAGCACAATGCTCACGAGCGTCGAATTTCTACCGTAGGAAAGACTGGTAATGAGTTGAAACTCATAGATTCAACGCGTCTGGTCATACAATGGCGCAGATGGCGGAATGATGCAAGATAGACGATCGAACAAAAGAAAGTAGTTCCCCCGCTCCGCGCCCCGCGTTTCAGTTGTCGCGCGTTATTATAGGGTCCGTTCCGTTTCACGCATGATGCGCGCATTGTCTATCTCTATAGTAAACGTTACGTATGCTATAGATAAATGCACGCATATGCGTGAAACGGAACGGACCCATAGATATCGCGTGACGCGCGACAAACGTTTTCTTGTTTTGCGTTATGCAAAAACTGTAAGATGATCTTTGTTTAAATTTAATTCAGATTTACTACATTACAGATTACAGTAAATATTTGTTGAAATTTATTTATGATCAGAACACGCTTATGAATTAAAAATATTAGCACACAAATATTGCGTCAATCTGTCGTTCTTTATATATTACATTAAAAGAATAAAATGACGCAATAGCGCACTAAAATCGTTATAAACGCGTGTTGAATACGGGCCATTAAATATAAGATCACATGTTCTTATTTCAAATATTATTTTGCTAAAATGCAATTATTAGGACTTGTTAAAACAGTATGCAGAAAAAGACTTAAATAAAAGAAAAATGTAGTTATAAGTAAAAATTGCAATTTTAAATTTAAAAAAACTTGTTTACTGTAAATAAAATTTTTTTTTCGTTTTTAACGAATATATTAATTATATTCAAGTAAGGATTTCCTTAAATGTAAGAAATTGCTTGTAAAAATTATTTACTTTTTATAAGTAACCTATTTATTATCTTTGTACATTTGGGAAACTGAATTTTAACAAATATTTACTAAAATGGCTTTTTTAAATTAAAAAACCTTGATTTTATATTTTAAAAATTTAGTAAATAAATTTCAACAAATATTTACTGTAATGTAGCAAATCTGAATTAGATTTAAATAAATTTTTTAATAAGAAGTTATTTCTTCATTTTATGCTTAAGTTTATTATAATAAAAAAAACGAACTATAAATTTTAAACATTATTTATTTATATTAAGTAAATCTAATTTTAGTAAATATATTTACTAAAATTTAGAAAATTTTTTTCTCAGTGTATGTATGTACGAATTCTCCGAAATTTCAAATGTGTGTAACACAAGAACTGATCAATCAAATTTTAAAGAATTATATATGAAATAGGGGTAGAAAAAACGTAAGAATACAATAGAATTAGAAAAAATTGCCAATATAATAAAAAATGTGTGTAAATTAGAAACTCGCATTGCTTCTAATATACGGATTCCCCAAAATTTCAAACGTCTGTATCTCAAGACCTAATCAACCAAATCTTAAAGAATTATATATGAAATAAGGGTAGAAGTGGCCTAAGAACACAATAAAAATAGAAAAAATTGTCAATATAATCAAACAAAAGTGTGCAAATTATGTATGTATGTGTGTATGTATGTGCCAAATTTACCGAAATTTCTATAACTCCAGAACTGATCAACCAAATCTTAACGAATTATACATGAAATACGGGTAGAAAAGACTGAAAAATATAATAGAATTAGAGAAATTGCCAATATTTTAAAATTTTAACCTTTAAGGGCTACATCTCAAGTCTCAACAATTGAGACTTTTCATAAATTGATATTTTTTGACAATTTAGTATTAATTATTAGCAATTTTTCTAATTCTATTATATTCTTCAGTCTTTTCTACCCCTATTTCATATATAATTCATTATGGTTTGGTTGATTAGACCCAGCTTTATAAAGCTTCTATATATGTACGAATTCTCCGAAATTTCAAATGAGAGAGAGAGAGAGAGAGAGAGACTGATTGAGCTTTATTAGCCTTCTCGGCTATTATTTACATCAAATGTTTTTACAATTCTTCAACATGAGGTACAATATATTTTTTTAACATACGTTTAAATTGATCTAATTTTTCACATTGCCTTAAGGGGTTAGGCCACTGTAGCGCGCATAAATTTTTAACATTTTTTTTTTGTAGGAAAAAATAATTTATTAATGAACGCAATTACAGTGCTGTTAAATGTCATTAAAGAAGTATCTAAAAAAATTTTTTTCGAATTTTTTTGGTCATATAATGGTCGACTACAGGCAATTGATCGCTTGGCGTCTTTTAAATTGGCGTGACAAATAACTTCGACAATTTTCATCCGATTGACTTCAAATTTTGATATGAATTGTCTAATTACATTTTGCAGAGAAGTACGTAGGATATTTTCGAAATATTGATTTTTTCGAAAATGGTAGACATTTGAAGTAAAAAGTAAAATTTGTAGTGAAAAATTTCGTATAAAACTGCTCATAAAATTAAAAGTTTTTAATTAATCGAAAATATCCTACGTACTTCTCTGCGAAATGTAATTAGACAAATCATATCAAAATTTGAAGTCAATCGGATAAAAATTGTCGAAGTTATTTGTCACGCCAATTTAAAAGACGCCAAGCGATCAATTGCCTGTAGTCGACCATTATATAACCAAAAAAATTCGAAAAAAATTTTTTTAGATACTTTTTTAATGACATTTAACAGCACTGTAATTGCGTTTATTAATAAATTATTTTTTCCTACAAAGAAAAAATGTTAAAAATGCACGTGATTTTATGCGCGCTACAGTGGCCTAACCCCTTAATTCAGTCGGTAAGGCGTACATATTCAAACCTTCATAAAACAAACTTTTTGTCCGCTTTTTGTTCTACGAAATTGTATTGCAATACTCCCGGTCTGTCTCGTTTGCCTTCCACTCACATCTACTATTTCTATCCTATTACCTAAGTGTTTTGGCAACATACCTTTTATTATCTTAAAAATAAAAATGCACACATTGTATCTTAGCCTCTGTCTCACACTCATAAACCTAAGGGTTTGCAGCATTAATTCTACTTTAGTATATCGCGAACATTGTAAAATGACCCTCATGGCTCGGTTTTGAGCCACTTGCAATCGATTCAGCTACGTTTCACCCATGCACAATACTCAAAATGAGGTGCTATGATTGACTTATACACAGTACATCTAGTGTACACCGATATATCATTCCCTATTCTATTCAGAAAGTTTACTTTTTTTCCGATTTTCTTTAACATATAATCACAGTGATCCTCCCAACGGAGTCTACTATCAATCATAACACCCAAATGTTTTGTTTTCTCCACACGTTCTATTACAGTTCCATCCAAGCCTTTCACTATTATGTCTGTTTTTAATTCTTTCCTTATACTTCTAACTATCATATATTTGGTCTTATCTGCATTCAATTTCAACATATTTACATTCATCCATTCTTCAACTATACCGAACACCATATCTAATTTCATTTCTAATTCTTCACAGCTTTCTCCTGTTACACTTACGGTCGTGTCATCTGCAAATAACTTAAATCTACTTCCCTTTGGACAAACTTTAACTATATCGTTTATATACAGAATAAACAACAGGGGTCCTAGTACAGATCCCTGTGGCACGCCATATACAGTATCAATTATTTCAGAACATACACTACTCAAAATTAAATAGGGAACACTTTTGATATGCTCAAAATTTGGGCTATTTTCAAACCGCTGAAACTCGGCGAAAAATCATCGTAGACACAAAATTAAAAAAGCATTTTAAAGCTTGAAACTTCTTCTTTCAAGTGCTTTTTGACGATTTCAATTATCTCTTTTTGTTACAAAACGGCATAATGATAAAGCTTGATCCCTCAAAATAGAAATTTTTAATGCAACTTTGCTAAGCTACATCTGGCGTGCAAAAAATCGTGGAGAATTTCTATTACTTGCATCATATAGTGGGTTCTTTCTCCTTTAATTTAAGAGGTTGTGGAGCTTTGTGCGATTTCTTTTGGCTGAGTTATCGAGGTTTGAATAAAAAGTGGTCACTTTGACTTTGACCGCTTATAACTCGTGAAAAAATCAACGTACAGCATTCTGTAAAAAGCGTTGGAAAGCTGAAAGTTAGCACTTTCGAACGCTGTTATTGTTTTTTTCTCAGCCTTGCGCTTTCTATCAGCAAATCGAGTTTAAAAAACATGTAAAAAATCACATATTTTTCGTTTTTTCTTTAAGTCAGTATATTGTCGCGAATAAAGGTCCAATCAAAATCGCTACAACAAAGTTTTGTAGTCCGATTATACCTCAATAACAAACAATAACGTTTATCAGCTAAAAAAATTTTGTTCCATGTGTCCATCGCACTTGAAATTGCCAAAATCTCAAAAAGCTAAAAAAATCAATGCTCAACTGCAGTTAATGAAGAAAAATTCTCTCAAAAAATTAAACACGCATTTTAAAGCTTGAAGCTTCAATGTTAACGCGCTATTGATGTTTAAAACGTTTATCTTCCTTATTCTATGCTTTAAAAAAAACACATTGTTTTGTTTCTTAAAATTACGTGCGATTTTTTAATCTGCAAAAATCGATAAAAAAATATTTCTTGAAAGATGTAACACAAGTAAAAGTAGGACATTTTAACTACCAACGCTTTTTTAATTTTCCTACGATTTTTTTGACCGAGTTACAGGATAATGAAGTTAACCTTACAGTTTTCTAAAAAATTCCGTTTACCGCAAATCCAGCAAAATCATTGGGTAACGCTAATGCCGGCGGTAAACGGAATTTTTCAGAAAACTGTAAGGTTAACTTCATTATCCTGTAACTTGGTCAAGAAAATCGTAGGAAAATTAAAAAACTTGCACATTGTTTTCTCATAGTTTTTAAGTGAGCCAGTAGAAACTTGCACATTGCTTTCTCATAGTTTTTAAGTGAGCCAGTAGAAACTTGCACATTGCTTTCTCATAGTTTTTAAGTGAGCCAGTAGAAACTTGCACATTGCTTTCTCATAATTTTTAAGTGAGCAAGTAGAAACTTGCGCATTACTTAATCAACATTTTATTTCGCTTATAAAGCTTCCTCTATGAGGAAGCTTGTTTTTTATTTGATGTACAATTATTAGTAAATATTCTTTAATTTGGCTTCCTCATAGAGGAAGCTTTATAAGCGAAATAAAATGTTGATTAAGTAATGCGCAAGTTTCTACTTGCTCACTTAAAAATTATGAGAAAGCAATGTGCAAGTTTCTACTGGCTCACTTAAAAACTATGAGAAAGCAATGTGCAAGTTTCTACTGGCTCACTTAAAACTATGAGAAAACAATGTGCAAGTTTCTACTGGCTCACTTAAAAACTATGAGAAAACAATGTGCAAGTTTCTACTTGCTCACTTAAAAACTATGAGGAAGCAATGTGCAAGTTTCTACTTGCACACTTTAAAGCTATGAGGAAGCAATGTGCAAGTTTCTACTTGCACACTTTAAAGCTATGAGGAAGGAAGCAATGTGCAAGTTTCTACTTGCACACTTAAAAGCTATGAGAAGCAATGTGCAAGTTGCTACTTGCACACTTAAAGCTATATGGAAGCAATGTGCAAGTTTCTACTGCTCACTTTTTTATTATCCTAAAAAATCATTTTTTGAAGTCTCAATTATTAAGACTTGAGATGTTCTAACTGCAATTAAAAAATTAGCCCTTTTGCAAAAAGACTAGCCCTTTTGCAAAAGGCCCGCCCTTTTGCGAAACACTGATCGTTTCCCAATAAAACTGAACGCACTTTAGGCTTTTTGCATACATTAGCTGAGCTAGGCTAGACACTTACGTCAGTTTTATTTAAAAAACGATCAATGCTTTGCAATAAAGCGCCCTTTCGCCCCTCTCTCTTCTTTCTCTCTCTCTTTCTTTTTCTCATTGAAATTTTGGAGAATTTGTACATATATCGAAGCTTTATAAAGCTGGTCTAATCAACCAAACCATAATGAATTATATATGAAATAGGGGTAGAAAAAACTGAAAAATATATTAGAATCAAAAAAAATTGCTAATAATTAATACTAAATTGTCAAAAAATATCAATTTATGAAAAAGTCTCAATGTTGAGATTGAGATGTAGCCCTTAAAGTTAAAATTTAAGATTTTAGTAATTTGTTTAATTTTACTATATTTTCAGTCTTTTCTACCCTTATTCATATATAATTCTTAAGATTTGGTTGATTAGTTTTGAGTT